>JASANF010000079.1:0-25812 GCA_030248245.1 Trissonchulus sp. WLG1_4
TCAATTGCAGTTGGGGCTGATGGGGATAGTTGTTGACCTATTTTTTGGAGTGTAGCACCTCAAGGAAAGCATTTTTTGTTAGAAAACCCCATCTATAAATTTGGGTTTTCTGAGCTATGACCCCGTGAAGTGAAATGTGGTCAATTGGAGGACGAATCGAAAATTTTTTTCGGCGAACCACATAAACCGAAGGGGGGACCCTTGTTGAAATTTTCTGAGTTGGCCAAAAGTGGGCTCAGACCCTCTTAACCCCCCCCCCCCTGGGCACGCCCTTGGTCCACCATAACTGCATTAACCCGAGAAAAGTGACGCGAAATTTTTTTGAGGTTTTGTCTTCTGAAATTCGGATCAAGTGCAGGGGCCGTATTCTCAAAATTACCTGCAGGTAAAGTTAGGCTAACTTTACCCACAGGTAAAGTGAAGGTAAACTCGTATTCTCAAACAATGCTTAAAGCCAATGTGATAGCTAAGGTTACCCTTAAGATTCGGTCCAGAAAAGTGCTTTATCTTGTTTCGCAGCTAAAGTTAATGTACTGTGCAAATTTTTAACCTCAACCGTCGACGCTAACCTTGTTTTCAATTTTAACTTTGCCTTTACGTACAATATTGGAGTATCCTACTCCCAAAAAAAGTATGTTTGACACAAATATTCATTTGTCAACGTCCACAGGAAAACCAGGAAATCTGAATTTTTTGTAAAATTTTTTCGGTTACGGATTTTTCAGATGTTTTTTACCCTTTCCATTCAGAGACATTTTACTGACTTTCAAAGGAAATTTAGATAAATTTCAGAGAAGTTCAGGGGAAATTCAGAGAATTTCACCCAGAATTCAGAGACTCTGAATTTTATCTGGGGCCGTATTCTCAAAATTACCTGCAGGTAAAGTTAGGCTAACTTTACCCACAGGTAAGGTGAAGGTAAAGTCGTATTCTCAAACACTGACTAAAGCCAACGTGATAGCTATAGTTACCTTTAATATTCAGGTCAGAAAAGTGCTTTATCTTGTTTCGCAGCTAAAGTTAATGTGTTGTGCAAATTTTTAACCTCAACCGTTGATGTTAACCTTGTTTTCAATTTTAACTTTACCTTTACCGACAGAATTAACTTTACTTTCACCTTACCTGTGGGTAAAGTTAGCCTAACTTTACCTGCAGGTAATTTTGAGAATACGGCCCCGGAAAAAAAATGTTACTGGCTTTTCAGATAAATTTCAGATACTTTTTACAAGAATTTCAGATAAAATTTGCCTGATATTTACAGATGTGAAAAACATGTGAATTTTATCTGAAACTCGTGTAAAAAGTATCTGAAATTTATCTGAAAAGCCAGTAACATTTTTTTCAGATACAATTCAGAGTCTCTCAATTCTGGGTGAAATTGTCTGAATTTCCCCTGAACTTCTCTGAAATTTATCTGAAATTTCTCTGAAAGTCTGTAAAATGTCTCTGAATGGAAAGGGTAAAAAACATCTGAAAAATCCGTAACCGAAAAAATTTTACAGAAAATTCAGATTCCTGGTTTTCCTGTGGTCAAACAGCCTTGTCGGGCAAAAGGGACGAAGTGTCACGAAAGTGATGAACATTGGCCGTAGCGTAGCCAGGATCCGGATGAGGGAGGAGCTAACCTATCTCTTGAAAATTTTTCGGATTTTGTCCACCGGGGAAGGCGCAAGGGGGGAGTGCTACGCGGCTCAAATTTTTTTTATCCGAGGGGGATCTGTAGAGTCTGAAGTCTGTAAACTTTTCCGGCTACCTTAAGAGGCGGGGTTTGAAATAGCCAGACAAGTGGTTTCCTCCTCTTATTTTTCTCAACTTTACTAATTTCTGTACCGGTGTTGCTTAATTTAACTTTTCGACATAATTTGGGCCAACACATTATAATAATGTAATAGTGTCTTCTTGCTTTCGACTTTGTTTCAGTTCAGTTTAGCATGTCAGTTTCGATTGAACTAGCATGTTCTGCCAGCTCAAGCTCTCAAGAACCACAGAGCAGTTTGAAGCATTTGGTTACGCCCAGCAATGTTATCACGGTGGATTCAGTTTATATGCCAGGACATGGTACTTATATGGATCCGGAAACTGGAAAAGTTCACGCTTCTGTGGCTGGTGTGGTGGAACGAGTTAATAAACTGGTTTCTGTGAAACCTCTGAAAACTCGGTATTCTTTGCGTGACGATTTATTATATATATAATGGAATTTAAATGTATGTAACAGCATACATGTACACGGGGTCTCTGTCTGGGGGGATTTGTCCCGAAATGTTCGACATTTTAGGGGGGCTTGTCCCGATATTTTGTCCCAAAAACGTGAAAATTTCCAATTTTTACCTAAAAATGGGAATTTTTTTGCGAATTTACGATATTTTTAGCGATTTTTTTGTTTTTTTGGCTATTTTTGAAGCATTTTTCGGCGATCTGAGGCGATTTTGGGGTTTCAGAGAGGGGGGCTTGTTCCGACGGGTCATATCTGAGAGGGGGCTTGTCCCGGAGTTTCAAATCTGAGGGGGGGGCTTGGGGCCTCCCCCCCCCCCCCCCACACCCCTCCCCCATGTACATCTGTGCGTAACAGTATATACTTATATAGATGTATCCCATACCAACGAAACCCATTTTGTAAATTTTACCAACTTTCGTCAAGCCATATAAAATTAGAAAGTTTAAAATGATTAATGGTAGTCAAACACGTGTATTAGAAACTCCCACACCAGGCTAAAGTTTATGATCTTTACATATTCCGTAACTTGACTGTTTTTTTGACATGAAACTCTTGACATTACAATCTCTTTAACATCCCAGCACTTGTTGTGTATATTCAGTCATTGAATAAAAGTATATATATAATATAATACATATATAATCAATAAGCAAGTGTATAACTTATTCAACCTCAAACTTTTATCTCTTTTCTTTCATTCCAGCTACAATGGTGACGTTGGAGACGTGGTGGTCGGCCGCATCACGGAGGTGGGCCAGAAGCGATGGAAGGTGGAAACAAATTCTCGCCTGGACTCTGTGTTGACTTTGTCTTCTGTAAATTTACCGGGCGGAGAGCTGAGACGCAAGTCCATTGAGGACGAGGCCATGATGCGCGAATATTTGCAGGAGGGGGATTTGATCAGTGCCGAAGTGCAGTCCATTTATCAGGTACATAACATTTCCGATGTGGCCAGATTACACAGAAAGCTAGTCGCTTGGTCTCCACTCTACATCGTATTTTATAGGTATTTATTACATATTTCTCCACATATTTTAATATTGTATATACGCATCATGTAAAGAACATCCGGCTATTTTGAAAGAGTTTGTGTTTGAGAAAGCGAAGGCTAATGAGTAAAGAGACGCCAGTACTTTCAAACTAGCGTAAGAATTTCCTGCTGGTTAAAAATTGTATAATTGTCACATCAAGCCCTAAAGGTATATATTGCCATTTACTTACAACCCTGTTTCTATAATGTGAAGTAAAGCAGGGGATATGATTCTTGATGGCTCTATAAACTACAGACCTTTTGTAAGTTGAGCAGAGGTTCTCTTTAGAGCCACTCATTCAATTGCTCCGCATGTTTAGCATAGACAAATATTGTCCCAGTAAAACGGGGTTTCGAGCCCGTTTAAGCGTAAATCGTCAAAGGCTGACTAATAATTGCGGAACCCTGAGACGAAAAACTTTTTTTTAAAATTTCTTCTTGTGATACTGAAGTCACGTATTTGGGTATCAGGGTCCATCAATTTTTGGCGACTACTCTGTAGGGATGGAAGTCTCGGTCCCGGTCTCGGTCTCGGTCTCGGTCAAAACCCGAGACTAGCCCAGTCTCGGTCTCGGTCTCGGTCTCGGTAGTCGAAAAGTCTCGGTTTGTACCCGGTCTCGGTTTTTCAAATCTGTGAAAAATTTTCCTGTGGTCCCCCCTTTGGTTTATATTTTTGGCAGGAAATTTTTTTCGGAAGTTTTTATTTCATCAAAATTTCACATCAAACAGTGAGATTCTGTCGATTTTTTTTCCAAAAACTTTACCGTGGTTGTTTAGTTTATCAGTAAACACAGTATATATATATATATATATATATATATATATATATATATATACATAATGTTTGTGGTTAGGTTTCTTGTTTCATATTATCTTTCAAGTCTGTCTGTGTGATTATTATTTTATTTTATTCTTTAATCTTTAGTGTTTGGCTGGTCACTTTGTTATACCAATCGGTGACTTGACATACTTAACTGTAATTTCCAATTAGTATATATGAGTTTAGCAAAAAATCAAAAATAAATCTGTGAAAGTTCAACTGGACGCACTACTCAAAATTATGCGGTGAGGGTGACGCATGTAGTTCGGTATATAGATGAAAAGGGAAGACTCTACTCCCAACTAAAATTTAGTTCCAGGGGATTGAGGGGGCACAATTTAAAGGGGTGTCACGCCGGAGGCAAAGAATGAAAGAGCGTCACGACGCGCAGGTCTAATTTTTGAGCTAAAAACCCTTTTTATCCGGGGTGTATATTTTAGCAGAACATTGGTAATTCCAATACAAGCTGAGCGATTTTTAACTAAATTCAGCCAAACAGTGTCTGAAATTGCTATTTTCTGGCGTGAACAAGGACAAATTGCGTCTGCTTTGGGACAAAGGTCAAAATTTCACAGTATTTAAGTAGACACGGCCCCACATCCACACAAGAGGAGGAAAGAACCAGGAACGTAACCAACATTACCGTGATGTAGCTGTTAGTTATATATACATAAGGTGTCTGACCAAGAACTTGTAAGTTTACCTAAAAACTTGTAAAAAGTCATCAAACAAATAGGTGAAAAAAGGGCAAAAAATGACCCAAAGTCTCGGTTTTGGCGGTCTCGGAATTTGGTCTCGGTCTCGGTAGTCTCGGTTTCGTGGTCTCGGTCTCGGTCTCGGTCTCGGAAAAAAAACCGAGACTTCCATCCCTACTACTCTGACCGATTACAAAAGCATATCTACAGAGATTTTTTGTGTTACAGGATGGCTCATTGGCACTGCACACGCGAAGCTTGAAATATGGCAAGTTGTCTCAGGGTATTTTGCTACGTGTTTCTCCGTCACTGGTGAAACGGCGCAAAACTCATTTCCACAATCTTCCCTGTGGCGCTAGCTTAATTTTGGGCACCAATGGCTATATTTGGATCTCACCTTTGGCAGTACAGGACGAACTTTCCACTGAAACCGGAGGCTATGTTCAGAATTTGGAAAAAATACCCATTCCTGATCGAGAAGTTATCAGTCGCATTCGAAACTGCGTTGATTTGTTGGCAAAAAATCGCTGCATTCTTCATGATTCCAGTATTATGGCTACTTATGACGCTTCTATGCCGTATAAGGCTAAAGATATGCTTAAGACAAATGTAGCCGTGGATATATTTCAGCAAGTTGTGTGGAAACTGAAAGAATATGCTTGATTCGCAATTTACATTTTGAAAAGTTTGTCGTTAGGTAGGTAATCTAAAACTCTGGAAAAGTTGTATCCTTATATATATTTTTTTTAAATCTTGCACGTGACTACGTGAGTAATGTGTTTTCTCGTAATGTGTATAAATTTTAGCAACACTGTTTTACCGCAAGGAACGTATGATCAGTTTTTTATTTCGGTGAATTGTGCCGTTATGGGTCATGTATAATTTTTTAGTCACAGTTTGTTTTTGTTATTTTTTGACTATGTTTGTTTTGTTAAATAAACGATTACATGCTGTCAGAGTGACATTGTATTGACGACTATTTTCTAAAAAGTCACTAGCACCAATTTTGACACAGATTCTGGCACAATGAATATTTTTACAAGTGAAGGTTTTAGGGCAATATTCAAATCTTGCGTTTTTTATTCTAAAGTTGACCGAACTGCATGGTTGGCAGTCTCGGTCTCGTAAAACCCGAGACTAGGCTGGTCTCGGTCTCGGTCTCGGTAGGAAAGCCGAGACCTGGCGTAGGGTGGTCTCGGTATTTCAGACGACACTTGAAATTTTCAAAATTTTTCAAAGATTTTTTTAATTGAAGTTTCCGAATAGAATTTCGAGCATGAAGAGTTAGAGGTATTTCTGCTACAGAAATGGAATGTCAGTTCACTGGCAAATTTTGAAGTTCACTTCAACTTTAAAGTTTGTATTATACACCGTCTGTTTTTATCCATCTGGAGTTTTTAGCTAAAGGTTGACTGTTTGAGCTAGAATGGGTTGTCTGACTGAACGATGTTGCATTCGTATGTAAATCTTTCAAGCATATGTATGTCAAATAGTAAAAATACTGACCATCGTTAACCAAATAGTCCTAACTTCGTTGTTGATTTGTAATTAAAATATGCTGACTTCTGCAACTAGGCTAAGTGCGAATTGAATGGCAGTTTAAGTTAAACTATTTAATTAAACTTTCTCAAGCCCCAACCTTTTAACACATGTCAAAACATTGAGGTTCTGAAGAAACCTAGTCACAATCAATGAATTTGGGCTATGGGGTATTGGGGTGGTTGGGACATCAAACTTTAGCCGACATAACTGTGTCAGTGGCAGAAACTTTTATGGTCCGTGACCTTACTACTATCAGAACTTCACCAGCACGGACAATTATATGCTAACACCGTAGTCAGCCTGCCCAAGCCCAAGTGCCAACCTACATAATATGTATGCACTAATACAGCACTACAAACCACCCTGTGGTATGCACGCTTAGAAGTGTGCGACGTGTAAAAAAAAGACCAAAAGTTGTCTTAATGTTGGAAAAATAATTCTTTCACCGGTTGTCAATTACTCTGTTGCATCCGGTCGTTATATACAATGTTAAGCTTCTCGCAAGTCATATAACCCAGTAGTTACTTTTTCCAACATATTCACTAATTTTCCACGTTTCAAAGCATCTCAAATTTCTAAAATTTAAACTTCAAGATAGGTCACCCAAGGGCTGGTCTCGTTTGGGTAATCTCGGTCTCGGTTGCAAACCCGAGACTTGCCAACCCTGCCGAACTGATAAGCCGTTAATTTCCGACTACTTGCTGTGCTGTTAGTGTTAAGTTTTTTATCGTTTCGTCTCATGTTTTAAATTGTATTTCTTGACTTCACTCAAGAGCTTTGAAGCATTCAACTATTCAAATTTACAGTAGTGTCATATTGTTGCTTACGTTATTATCAAACTTTTGTTTGCAGTTTTGTGGTCGGCATTTTTTTATTGAATGTAAAAGTTGTATGTATAGGTGAAGTAGTGTTATTATCAGCAAGCAAGCAGGCACATGTCAAGCACGTCGAAACTAGAATTTTCTGCAAACCAACTTGCACACGGTTTTTAAGCAGTTTATCAATCGTTTGTTTATTTTTTTCATATTTATGTTCATTTGTTGTCTTAATATTTCATACCTTATACCACAATTTTTTATGCTGGTATTTTTTCAATATATTGTCAACCAGAATTTATGCAATTTTTTCACCATTCTATTGCAGTTTTTCCACGTGACATTCGTTCAGTTTTTTTGTATTGTGTCGTGGTCAACTTTCTTGCTAATCGTGGATGTCTTTTAGCCTTTAGTCGTTTTTAGTCTTTAGCCTTTTAAGTTGTGAAACCGCCTCTGGATAAATCAGCTTTACATATTGCCCTAGCGCCACCCCACGCCTAACGCTAACATCACAATGAGTCAACCAACTGGCCTGAATGTGGGTAATATTTGCCTTCCGGAGTCCCCAGATTTTGCACTTTCTTAAACTGACTGCAATTCATCAAAAAAAGTGATCCAACTATATTTTTGTCTGTTTCAGTTCAGATGATCATAGGCCATGAGCAGTGAGTGGGTCAAACTAATGGCTGGGCTCGGCCTCAGCGACGACGAAATGAAATATATTCCCAACTCAGCGCTCGAACTCTACATTCATGTAACGACGAAAAATGTCCAAGTTGGTACCTTCCTGGGGTCGTGTATTATTGGGCCCATGTTTCGTCTGATCAAAGGCCCCCGGAATGCCGCATCGTTTGGTCGTGCCTTTACAAGGGGGGGCACCCGGGGAGCTCTGGTGGGCTTAGTAGCCGGCCCCCTTATGACCTATGCCCGAATCAGAAATGATCCCGAGCCGAAGGTCTACGATCGATCCTATAGACTTCGCAATAACATCAATCAGGTCACAGTGGACAGGTGCACGTATGTGGGCACGTTGGTTGGGCTGGCGGCCACTCGAAGTCCCCTGGGGCTGGTTTGTGGCATTGATGGAGGATTGCTGGCTGGCGCAGTCTATAACAATGTGATCAGAGCTAAACAACAGAAAGCCTGACTCTGATTTCCTTGATTAACTCTTGTAGTGATGAAAGTCTGTTGCATTTTGAATGAACGAAAGATGACTATTAATTACCTCGTGTATAATATATATAAAAGATACGAATTAAATTTCTACACAGGTAGAAAAGTAGAAATGCGGCTCTGAAATTCGTAGTTTTTACGCAGCCTCGAGTTCAGGCTTAGAATTGTTGGGTGCCCAGTGCCCACGGTTATGTATGAACGTTTTTGCTTTAGAAAATATTCACTGCAGTTTTGGAATTGAGTTTCAAATTTAAACGTCATAATATTGCATCTTTCAGCACTGACTTCTTGCGACTCATTACTGAGTTACTGAGCGAAAGTTGTATTAATCCGTAAGACAAAATAATGGTGATTATGGCGACTACTTGCTTTTGATACTTGAAAGGATCTTTCGTAAAGAAATTTTATGTTCGCTTTTGTCTCTAGAGTTCAACAATTTTTCTTCAGACCAAATCTCAGTAAAGTAGTATTTCGTAGTTTGCTCATGAGTGTTATAGTATGCTATGTCAGATTATGCTTGTATTATTTCAGCTTGCAGTTTTAGTGATTGTGTGATTCTTTACTTTTGTTTCGGGTATTGGGTTTTATTTACGTTTTTACCGTGTATATAGTCTCTGTGTTGATAAGGTTGTACAACATAGTAGTTAGTACTAGCTTCTAGCTACATACATCGTTGCTTTTGTTTTTAGTCAATAAAATTTATTACGCTATTCGTCCTTTTAGTTTCGGTCGCTCGCTTCATATGTTGAAGTTGAAGCAAGGGGATTGACAGAGTGAAATTTACGAAAAGTTAGGTCATAGCAAGAGTACATAATAGCTTCTCACTCTATATAGAAGAAGAGTGAGACGCTCTCCAGCCTGCCTGTGTTCTAGCACAGGCAGATGCGCTGGTCGTTTTCAGGCTACATGTTGACATTCTATGCAACATGTGACTGGCCAATCAGCGCGTAGATTCCCTGCGTAACACACTTTAGTATATAATCGCTGATGCGTTGATAAGCATTAAGATAGGGATAAAAGCTTAATAACTCATTATTTATTCATAGTCTGCTTGTAAAAACATTAAAAAAGGTTTGCAAATACCTTTGGGGATATTTTGGCAAACTTACAGCGAAATTGATTGAGAAACTTTTGAGATATAAACTTTTCTGTATTTCTTCAAAGTTTCTCAATCAATTTCGCTGAAAGTTTGCCAAAATATCCCCAAAGGTATTTGCAAACCTTTTTTTAATGTTTTTACAAGCAGACTATGAATAAATAATGAGTTATTAACCTTTATCCCTATCCCGTTTTATGATTGGAGCACGTGCACAGGCGTCTGCCAATCAGAGAATAGAAGCTCGCTTCTGATTGGCCAGTCACATGTTGCATAGAATGTCAACATGTAGCCTGAAAACGACCAGCGCATCTGCCTGTGCTATAACACAGGCAGGCTGGAGAGTGTCTCACTCTTCTTCTATATAGAATGAGACGCTATTATGTACTCTTGGTCATAGGCATACTTGAACACGGAGGTACAATTTTGGGATATAATTTCTACTTGGTCAGTTTCGACAAAATGTTTACCGTATTTGCTCTGAAAAAGCGTTTTCTATTTTTTGGCTAAAATGTAGGTAAAAATTGCATATTTAGAAAAATTAAAAATTTGATACTGCACAATTATAGAGCCCATGTTAAAGAAATGTTGCTTGCCTAGGCTCTTCTATTTTTGCTCTTCGGTTGTACGAACATTACAAATCTGGGGCACTCCTCTTCTCAGACCCCCCGTGTTCAACTGTAGTCATAAGAAACAAGAATTTTTACGCGGCCCCCTCAGGGGCCGCGTATATACTATTTTCAGAATCTCAAATTTCTATGTAATTTCTGGTAGGTCGATTTTCCTACGTTAAATTACACTGGTTGGGGAGGTAGGTCGCTCTCACTGTGCAAATGCAATTTCGCAAGACAGAAAGAAGGACTCCGCGAAATCAAAACAGTGAACCCGGGGTGATTTGAACCACCGACCTTCTGATTTGTATCAGATGCTCAGTAGATACAAGAGAATCTACTAACCGGGCTCAAGAGGATCGATTCTAAAAGTATTGTTATTGCAGAAATCCAAAATGACTCCTACGTAAAGCTTTTGTAATTATTGTTATTACTCTATAACAATAATAGAGCTTTCACGTTTCTGATTGCAAAATGCGATGAAATATTGTTTTAACTACAGTTAATAGGCTGGTAATTTTTTACACTAACTGATGTGGCCATGTCATGCCTAACTTGTAATGATGAACAGTGCGGCTCGGTAGTCTAGTGGATTGATTCTCGCTCAGGGTGCGATTGATCCCAGGTTCGATCTCCGGACGAGTACGCTTTTTATATTTTTTGCAAAATCAAACTCTTACCTCTGCTTGCAGTATTATCAAGAGTACATAATAGCGTCTCACTCTATATAGAAGAAGAGTGAGACACTCTCCAGCCTGCCTGTGTTCTAGCACAGGCAGATGCGCTGGTCGTTTTCAGGCTACATGTTGACATTCTATGCAACATGTGACTGGCCAATCAGAAGCGAGCTTCTATTCTCTGATTGGCAGACGCCTGTGCACGTGCTCCAATCATAAAACGGGATAGGAATAAAGGTTAATAACTCATTATTTATTCATAGTCTGCTTGTAAAAACATTAAAAAAGGTTAGCAAATACCTTTGGGGATATTTTTGGCAAACTTCCAGCGAAATTGATTGAGAAACTTTAAAAAAAACAGAAAAGATTATATCTAAAAATTTTCTAACAATTTTTCCAAAAACCTACAAAAAACCCCAAAAAAATTTTGCAAACCTTTTTTAATGTTTTTGCAATTTGACTATGAATAAATAATGAGTTATTAAGCTTTTATTCCTACCTTAATGCTTATCAACGCATCAGCGATTATATACTAAAGTGTGTTACGCAGGGAATCTACGCGCTGATTGGCCAGTCACATGTTGCATAGAATGTCAACATGTAGCCTGAAAACGACCAGCGCATCTACCTGTGCTAGAACACAGGCAGGCTGGAGAGTGTCTCACTCTTCTTCTATATAGAGTGAGAAGCTATTATGTACTCTTGGTATTATTAATAATTGTAAAATAAAGTTACTAAAATTGTTTTACTCACAACTCAGCCGTCAATCTCTTAACGGCGGTGGCGGTAAAATAAACTTCCTTTTGTTAAAAAATTACGGCAGGCGCTCAATTTTTCCTGTGAAATATTGACGCTCCGGCACCATAAAAGAGTATTTTTCACTCAGTACTCAGTAGACGAGTTTGCTGATTTTGATAAGTAGCTACAGTTCGTCAGTGATTACTGATTAGTAAGGCTTTGGAACGAATCAGCAGTACATGTGTACAAAAAACGGCATTTAAAAATCAGTTATCCACAAATAATGGCCGCGTTTAATATTTCCTCCGGAATATTGACACTCAGTACTCACAATGTAACCACTTTTCACTCAGCAGAAGAGCTTGTTGATATATTAATTCTCAAGCATGAGTTTTGCTGACACGCTGTGGACCTGACTCCTAAGGCTCGATTCATACAGCTGTATGACCGTTCAGCCTGTAGAATGACGTCACTAGCAGCCTAGTGCAGTCAAGAGTAATAGCGTCTTAACCTGTTTCACACGAGGTGGATTTTCAAGGGGATCCCCTTGCGTCCCCAAGGGGATCCATCTTGGCGGTCGGCCGGCCACCGTCCGGCAGGCTAAATTTGGCCTAAATGTCAGTCTGGAGTGCTCTGGACTCCGGCGAAGGGGACTGCACTCTGCAGTAGTGCAGTGTGTTTTAATACCAACTCACCATTCTACATACGGCACACTGCCGCACAATTAAAGTTGCTGCCGAGTAGCGGGCTAGTGAGTCGTGATTAGGGCTGAGCACGGTTACACGGTGCGAATTGTGTTAAGCTTAGTGTGTGCACGGTTAGGGGTCACTACTCACTATCCGCGGTTACAGCGTGTACGTACACGTCAAGACACAGTAACCGCGGATAATGTAACCGTTTTCTCTAAACGGATAATGTAACCGGTTTACTAACCGGATAGTGTAAACGGATACTCTAAACAGATAGCATACCCGGTTACATTATCTTGTGTACCCGTTAAGACCGGTTCATACTTGTCCTTGAGGACGTACGGACAGGGACTTTGGACCAGAGATGGGGTTTCACTTTCAAAGACGTTTACAAACCTGTATGACTAACTAACTTAACTCGATTACAGTGAATAGTACACATGTCTTATCATAGACTTTATTATATATGAAATAACAGCCATTATACAATTACAATAGACGCAAAAAAACAACGAAAAAGTTTATCTAAATACAATAAAAAGTAAGTTAGTTCGCAAAAAATAAAAAAATGAGTCAAGCCATATGATGCAAACTTAAGCTTCTTTTTCTCCATATTTTTCATAGAAGGACTTCATGAAATCGGCCAAGAATTCTGTTTCTTTAATAGTGACGGCATTGTAAAGGGAAGCTCGCATGCCACCGACTGAGCTGAAATAAAAAACATAAAAAGCCTTCACTTATATCACAATTACTAACCCTATTTCTAATACTATTGTGTTTATTTTTTGAATTTTGCCGGCTGTATGGACATACGGGTGCCAACGTGTTAATCTTAAAAGTAAGAGCTGGCGTAACTTTCACAGGGAAAATAAAGATATTTTGATTTAGCCAGGCTGAGTGAAATGAAGGGGCATCGGAATCAACAATTTTTCAAAGACGAGTCGTGACACAAGAAAGAAGGACTTTTGTGTAACAGGCGGAAAAGCTTGAGCTCGCCCATCCCACGTGGTAAGAATTAGGGTCGATTCATACTTGCAGTTGCAGCATATATCCCTTCAGCCGGCGAAATTACGATACGACAAGAACTCGCCATTAATAATGTATTTAATCCACGTGGCGTAATTTCTTAGTAGTTTTGCCCACTGAGAAACTATGCGGACCATTCACAATGGAAAAGATATTTTAGGGATAGTTCAATAGCAAACCAACCGATGTCCTTTGATGGAGACGATGTTCAGCTTTGTTGCTTCTTTCAAAAACAGCTCCTCCAATTCTTTCACGCCGCCGGGGCCGCCCACACGGAACGGAATGTTCATTCGGCTGCGGTAATCAAGCTCTACGGGACAGCTGAAAATGTTCAAACCCGAATAGTGACATTTAGTAGGACTGCAAAAGTATTTAAACCAGCAACCCTAAACTTTTTTCACAATTCACATATAGTTTATATGAATTTGAACGTGGCTTTCTCCGTAAACATCCACATTGCAATAAATTCTAAATAGATGCCACTATTTTAAGGCTTACTATTTGAGCTTTTAAGGCTGCTATTTTGAGCTAATAAAAACTAAACCATAGCTTACTAATAGAACCCTTTAGAGTCATCGATGATATCATAAATGAGACTGGCTTTGATTTCGTTTCGACGCGTGATCTCTTCCAACCCACCGATGTCCAAGATCCACTTCAGCACAAGATTGGTGACGTAGATGCTACAAAAATAAAATTGCATGCACTGTTTTGTATATATATTTTCACAAATATCGCTGCAGTTGAATACACAGAGAATAATTAAATAACATATAAACAGCTTAATACAAACACTTTTGATACAAAGTAAAAATCAGAAACTTACACAGATTCGAGTGATATTTCATTATTTATCAGTCAGGAAATAAAATTCTCATTTATTTATGCTGAACTATGAAAGACTATACAAGCCAAATAAAGTTTGGGACAAGTGTAGCCTCCTTTAAAAGTCTAGAAGAAATCTGAACTGCGCGTGTACACATCTTACAGTTCTAACACTTGTAAATTTAACAACAAATTGCTCTGCAAACACAAGCGTAGCAACCGGTGAATTGCGACAAAGTTTTTAATGGCTACGCCGCTGCCTAAAAGAACGTTGATTAATTCTGCAGAAAAAGAAACTAAGCTATAAATTTTATTTCCGCTTTTTCATTGGGGAGTACCTGAACCCACAGCATCATACCTGAACATAGGAGGCGTGTTATACAGCGAGTCCATCTTGTCCTGTGCTTTGTAGTCCAGAATGGAGGGACAATCAGGGCCCGCGTGGCCGATCAAGTCATCTCGTACAATGGCAACCGTCAGACCCGCAATACCGATGTTTTTCTGTGCACCGGCAAACATGATGCCGTGCTGAAATAAACGTTTTAACGACCCTTTTTGTTTCCAAAGCATCAGACATTTTCAAGAAGTGGCTTTCTTACCACACAAGGATTTTTAAACGTGTATTTCGGCCCTCGTGTAAGCAGCAGAGGAACCAACAGTATAGTTATGCAAGGAAGGTTCTTCTTTTTTTAGAGAGTATAATTAAACTCATAAGTCCTATCCTTCTAGTGCTGAATAATGAGACAAAAAATGTTTTCATTGGAGGCATGTTGGTTGCAAATTTTGTCGCATATTATACAATATCAGCAAGACCCGAGATACCACTCACACACAAACACACAGTCAACAAGGATTATGCTGGCAAATTTTCAGAACTACAACATAAATGTCAAACCAAAGGTCTTCATCCCAAGAAAGGTGTGTTCCCGCATCCAATATTGCGGGCGTTGTTATAAAATTAGCATCGAATACAAATAGACTTCAATCTTCGTTTTACAGACATCCAGAAAGGTAACCGTGCAAAATTCAAATGTACTATAATTTGCCAGTTTTGCAGACAAAATCGGTTTCATTTTTACATACAAAATCGGTTTTGTCCTGTGTTTGAATTTGAAATTAATAATTCTACCTTAGCCACATCCATGGGACGACTGAGTATATTTGACGAAATATCGGCCACCAAGGGAACACGACTGTCGGGAACGTAGCCGAACTCAACTCCTGAAACCAGACAACTGTATCCAGTGAGACATGCTACAACCAGTAATACAATACAAGCCGTAACTTTTATGCTTTTTTGTCCGACAGTTGCATAACTATACAAATTTCACATTTCACAATAACTTTTTTACAATATAAACAAAGATCAATATATGTGAATGTCAGTCAACATTTTTTAAGCACTAGACACAAAAGTGCCGCACCAATACAGAAGAAATATATTTCTTTATATCCTAGTTTAAAGCATACACTGGACTCAAATTTTAACTGTCTGACTTTTGAGTGATTCTACCCAGTTTTAGCTCAAATGTGAGAAAGGCCTGCCTTTACTTGAACTTGCATAACTATGTTCCTTACCATGAATGGTTTCATTGGCACAGTAATAAGTATAAGCTGCATCAGGTGATGTTTTCCAGTGAGAAGATTCAGGGATTCCTAAAAAATACGTGATTAAAAATAATTGAATTTATTACAATGGCTTCGTACGTATCATACGTACGTATATACATCGTATATACATACATAATATATCACATTGTGTATATCTGTTACAATCATGTAATGATATATTATATACGTTACGTATGTAGTACGTACATATAATTACTGTAACTATGTGCAAGGGAAGATGTCACAAAAACACATAATCGCACAGTCGCAGGGCAGTGTTTCACAGTATCAGTACGTTGACCCGGTTACATTCTGTGATTATACAAGTACACTTACGTTTGACAAACTGAGAAAACGCGTAAATGACTATGTGTGTAAATGTAAATGACTTTGTCAGCACATCAGCATTTTGTCACTAACCTATTTTCCCCAAACGCACATCTGCTCATTATAAACACCGTACAAAAAAGAAAGGCCTTCAAATATATCTACTTACTGGTGTACTGTTGCAAAGGCGGACTGAGCATCGCATTGACGGTGACAAACTTGGAAGCTTCTTTGGCGGCCTTATCAGACCATCCCCCGGTGACTAAATAGTCCGCCACCGGCCGCTCTGCTTTGGACAGAGCCCGCAGATTCAGGGGAATAGATGCAAACTGACCCGTACCTCCGCCTTGCAAAAACAGAACTTTGTAGGTGTCTGGAATGTTCCTAAATTAAAGAGTAGATTTATTAGATAGTGGTTTTATTTAAATTCAATTCATAATTCACTTCACTGACTGATACAATAATTCAGTTAACTGCACAAAAAATATATATATACCTTTAGATGATTCTCTATCTGAGCAATCGATTATAAACGCAACTTTCCTGATCAGGATCAGAAATACGGTACAGACAAATTTTAAAATATCAGAAAATCGCTAAATTTATATTCAAGTGCACAGCCAAGCGACCCGTGATCTGAAAGCCCTTTCGGCCATATAAAAATGAATTAAATGAAATTGGAAGATGGATAACAATTTTTTGTGGTATCCATTGAGCCACACCGCCGATCTAACCCCACAATACCATTGGCCATATATACCCAGACAATACAAAAAATCAACAATAACAATAATATCCTCAAGACAATACAAAAAATCAACAATAACAATAATATCCTCATTGCCTGATCTTGCGACAGTTACAGTCCCTTGAAACTAAGCCAGCGGTAGCTATATATATATATACATATATATTTCTATATATATTTATATATATATATTTTTTCATTACTTCATTTTTTCTAACTAAATTAAAAAGCAGCTAGTCCCGGCGTTTCGGAGACTTGAACTTACAAAAACGCACAAAATGGCCAATTTTTAGCGAAAAATGCCTTTTTTGCAAAATTTCGATTCATTAGTACTTTTTTCTGAAGCAATTTACAGCCTTCTGAGGCCAATTTTTGGATTTAGGTCTTTAGGACACATTTTTTCAGCCCCAAAGAGGAGGGCTTGTGGCGATGGTCAAATCTGGCGGGGTTCCCGGAACCCCAATTCTGGGGGGCTTGCTGAATCCCAACCCCCGCGTACATTTGGGGTTGTAACCATACGTGGGCAGCTACCGAATTCTGGGGGGGGGGGGTGCGGAGCAACTTTTCCGGCTATTTTTGCTTCGTGAGCCACTACTTTTTGCTTCCTGAGCTACCTCCAAAACATTCTGGGGGGGGGGGGGTGGTGACGGACCTGTCTGGGGGGGGGGTGAGGGTGCCTTCTGGGGGGGGGGGTGTGAAACCCCCCCCACGCCCATGTATGGTTGTAACGCTTTTAATTACGACGAACGACTCGGCTGTTCAAAACGCACAAGACGCCTGACACTAGACTCATGTATGTACTGTAAATAGTGTACTGTATAAGCACTAAAAATAATAAAATTAAAAAGTAATGACGCACATTAATGTTTTGAAATTTTGTCTGGTGTCGGACATCAGTGATGAGAATTCCTTGGATCGATGGCTTGTTTCTGGAACGAATTATCTAATTTATATACCATTCGACAAATAGTAGTTTATATATTATAGTTTCAATTGGTACTCTGGAACTTTATTAATACTCATTAATAAGGTTCCTACGTCGTCCTACCTCGAAATCAATTTACACTGATACCAGTGGGTAGTTGTTACCTATCACATTTGTCACATTTCAGAGTTAGGGACATTTTTCAGGGATTAGTACATATGCAAGTATATATCACAGCTGGTTAGTTTTGTACAGCGCTTATTTTTTCTTACCGAGAATACTAATTCCTGTTTGACTGAAATCTGGAAGCTCCAACTGCGCTTTATACAGAACCTGAAGCAGTTTTAAGGAACACATAGCATAATACTAATTTGGTAACGCTAATTTGCATAACGCGGACAATATCTGTCGTAAAATAGTTCTTTTTAAATGTTTGCTTGAAAAAACTGGTAATGGCTTAGCATCTGATTGAACAGACTATAATCATTTTATACAGAATTATTTTCTAGAATGGCATAGAAGACAAAACGGAGTTCAATAATAAAGCAGTCACTGTGCTATTAGGTTATTACGGAGTTGTCAGCGTGATGTTTTGCCGCATTTATTAAGGAATATAACGAGAAGAAGTGTCTGGAAGGGTGCAGGTTCGGCGGGGGGGGGGGAATTCAAACTCACATTTTTTCAATGTAAAAACACGTTTTTATAGGTTTTCGGACGCGCTGAGTTCATTTTTAGCCCTTTCCAAGCAAAAAAACGTGGATTTATTGCTTTTCGAAAAAAATCAAATTTTGTCGAAAATCATCATTTTTCGACATTCTGGGCTAATTTTCGAAAATTTTCACCGATACAGTCGTAATATCAGTCTTAAGTTTGATCATCATAACGTAACTTATAATATTATATTTAATTCAGCTTTGTTTCCAAAATATTCTGCTCATTTATACCAAAAAATGTTAATTTTTCAAAATATATAATAGGCGAAATATGTATCGTTAACTGAGCTCACATATAAATTGTTATTGGTTCTTTTTGCATAGACAATAAATTAATTACATTTTCTGAAGAACAATAGCCATCTTTAGTTAAAAGGAGCAATTTTTAATAACGAAGAATACCATAAAATATACGAATTCAAAACGTCACTGCTGCTCAGCATCACGATGGCGCTGATAGCCAATTTCGGTTCAAAAGGGCAGCTTTATTTATGATTCCACAGTAGCATATATCCTTTTATTTGATGCAAGCAACTAAGACTAAGCCTTTCTTAGCCCATCTACTAAGCCTGAGCATAAGCCTGAGCCTAAGCTCTAAGCCTCAGCCTAAGCACTAAGCACTAAGCCTAAGCCTGAGGCCTAAATTCAAGAAAAAACTGCTAAGAAGCATCAGGAATACCTTTACCGCACTAAAAAACTCCAACAAGCTTCATATTTTGAAAAGAAATGCAGCTATAGCCCGGAATTTGTACTAAACCTTACTTGCGCTGTAACGCTTCAATTAGCCTGATCCTGGTAGCTTCAGAAAAAGTTTTGTAACTTTTCAAAGCCTGAACCGATTTGCACAATTTTTTCAGCATTTAGTAGCTTAGAAGTTACTCTTTCAATGGTAGCAGCAGGTTTTCACTTGATTCAGTATTCTTGCCTAAATCCATCTTTGCGCGAAAAATTTCATGTAAAGTTTAATTTTTGGACAAAGTTTGATTTCCAGCTAAAGCTTACATCCTACAAACTTCTAACCTAGCCTATTCGAAAGAGCGTTCAATTTTGACCCCCCCTAGGTTTGGGGGATATAGGGGGACTCCGGATCATTAGTCGAAAAAATGCCGTTTTTCCGACTTATTCCACCCCAAAGGGTTTTAACACTAATAATTTCACTCTAGATTTTTATTAAAAGGGGCGACAGCTATTTTGGGGGCTAGAGATCAGATTGGGGGCTTGGCTGACGATGGGGGTTCTATATTTTTATTAAAAGATGGGGTAGGAAGCGATTTATGGCCAAAAATAATTTTCCCCCCCGCCGAACCTTGACCGTCTGGAAGTATACGTATTTGCAAATGCAATCTTATTAATTAAGACGCGCTTAGCTAATAGCTTTATCGCTCAGTCTTTCTAACACGACTCAGTCATTCACTAACAGTTGCTTTTCTGTTTTCTCTAAAAATTACTGACCTCTTCTGGAAGTTTGGCAGGTCCTGGAGAAAAGTTGAACACCTCTTTGGATTTAACCAACTTCATTGTTGTCAGTAGTAAATTGGAAAATAAACTGCTAATGCTGAAAGAGTAAAATACACAATAAGTAAAAGTAAATAATAAGAATGCTTGGTAAATAAATAAACTTTCTTTTTCGAATAATAATACAGGGGTAGTGAATGACAGAGATAAATGAAATATTACATTTTACACAAGGTTTCATTCAATTTACACAGCCAACTTCTAAAAATGATGAGCATAATCGGGGTTGAATGCATTTGGGGGGGGATAGTGGACCTATTTTTTAACTGGAGCACATTGAGGGAAGAATTTTTGCTTCAAAAGAACCCCTATTTCATTTTTTGGATTTTCTGAGATATGAGCCCCCGAAATCTGAACCCTCAGCGAGGGACGTTTCTGCAATTTTTTTCGAAAATCGGTGTTTTTTTTGGTATAAACGTTTAAATGATGTCGAAATAATGTTTACAATTTTTTAGAATCAAAACAGAGAGAGGCACGTTGACCCCGTTCCTGCCGAAAAATTGGCCAAATTCATCAGAAACGTCCAATTTTTGACTAAAATCCAACTGGGCTTCAATTTAGGCTTGGGCTTAGGTTCTAAAAAATCGAAACAGCTTAGCCCAGAGAATTTTGCCAGCTAAGCCTAGACGATCAAAGATGAAAGATTATAGGCATTTTTGGCTTCAATTTTTGGCCTATGCTCACTTTAAAAATACTGAAAATGGTATTTTCAAGGGGTAAAGCTCAGAAAATCCAAATTTGTGGATAGGGGTTCTATTACAAAAAATGCTTCCCTTGAGGAGTTCTTATCCACAAATTTGTATTTTCTGAGTTATGACCCCTTGAAAATGAATTTTCAGTGTTTTGGGAAGTGAGCGTAGGCCAAAAATTGAAGCCAAAAATGCCTATAATCTTTCATCTTTGATCGTCTAGGCTTAGCTGGCAGAATGCTCTTGGCTAAGCTGGCAGGATTTTTCCAGACAATTTCGATTTCTTAGAACCTAAGCCTAAGTCCCCCTCCCCCCCCGGTAGATTAGGTAGGTAGACCAACTTCGAAAAATTTTCAGACGAAAAGGCACGTTGGCCACTCCCTCAACTTGATCCTGGCTACGCTACTGTGGTTTCGCGGTGTTATTCACATATTCACACAGTGTGAATCAGGCGTTATTAGTTAAGGGCTCAGAAAAACACAAAAAACTAAAAGTAAAAAACCAAACAGTTGATGTTATCTGCACAAGTTATGGGGGGTTAAGGGGTCCGAGAACACAACACGGCGCATAGCTTATTCAAAACTCAAAAGAGCTAGACAGTAGGTAGGTACAGGGCAGACGTAAACCGTTAACAGGATACAGGAAGCCAGGACAAAAACAAGGGCCCGTATTCACATACTAACACTAACACTTAAACTTAGTGTAAACCCTAACTTTAAGTGCTTCGTAGCACTAAAATTAGTGCTACGAAGCACTTAAAGTTAGTGTTTACACTAACTTGTGTTAGTGTTAGTACATGTGTGTATGTGAATACGGGCCAAGTACAAGTTATCTACCTCTACCATAGTTTCGTTGCGCAGAAAAGCCCGACAGTAGCTATGACAGTACAAGTATTGACCATTGACGTAAAAAAGTATGAATTTATTTAATAAAATAGCCTAGATTCACGCAGCCAAGTTGCAATAGAAGCGTAAACCTAAACGCAAGAATTTAGGATTCATAAAAAATAAAGTAGTTTGAAGAAAATCGTAACAGCGGCTCACTGAATTATGGAACATAGAAAACACAATTAAATTAGTTCACATCATCCATAAATGCGTTGCAGACAAAAGAAACACGTTAAAACTGCCCTGAATATGAAAGACTTTAAACTGCCAGACAACTATCCAAATACTTATTTCACGTGAAATTACCGCACGGCTATTGCTGCGAAAAATAACCCATGGAAACTTCCCAACGTATCATAACAGTCTTGTCACATCAGCCAACAAATAAGGAAGACTTATACGCCATTACAATGAACTAGTTATCTAGCAGGTACTAGGTTAGGAGAACCAAATACAGTGTGCAATGACGTATCGTCTGTGAATGCTCAGCTTCACCGAAATTACACTTTTGTATCATTGATGCAGCATATTTTTAGGCTCAGGCTCAGTCTAGGGCTTAGGCTTAGGGTCAGAAGGCAACAGCCACCAATGGCGATTACTTCGATGTTGGATGTAGTGTAGTGTGTGATGTGCATGCTTACCTGTATTTGTATGCCTCACAGTGTACTGTTTGGAAATACCGTAATCCGACAAGGTTTTGATAGAAAATTTGGATGTGCAGAGAAACAAAAGATTAATCCCGCTATTGTTAAAATATAAGTACGGTAAGACATGTCACAAACCTTGACCAAATACTATCGTGAGAATGTCAGCCTTGCACTGTAATCCTAGATTATTTCACGTAATATCTTAATCGAAAATCAAGCTGGTACCAAAGCCAATGTAGTGTCTTTCAAACACGGCGCAAATTCAATCGAAAATTGGATTAATGTCAACAAATCCAGCTTACTCTACCTAAAGAAGGATAAGGTTAAAATCCGACTAACATATGTGGATTCAGTTTATAACCACCACGATACTCTGTTGTATTAGTCACGGTCTTGTTCAATTATTGTTCGTGTTTGATGTCCAGAGCAAAATATGCTATTGATTTAACTAGTAGCAAAGTTTGCAGCAGCTAATCGTTTTAGTAATTAATGAGTTTGTTATTTATAGTAAGACAAGTTTGAATTAGCCCCATTTTTAAAAGAAGTTTATAAATTTTAACCTGATTTATTGATTTTTATATTTTTTTTTGCTTTTGAACAGACACTTGAAAAACTCCTATAAAAAGTATTGAAAGTTAGTCATGTTTTAACCAACTGGTCCTTTCTTGTTCTGTGTTGTTAACGGGTTTTAACCCATTTGATTCAGGTCTGGAGCGGAGCGATTAAGGGATCAACGGATTGGGATTATGCGGACTGTGGGCATTAATTGTATTGTCTTTCTGAACTTTTATTTGTGATTCGATTAAACTCTATGCTTACTGAATAAAGTTATTGCTTTACTTTCTGATGGCCACTGACTGAACCCGCCAGACCTACAAATTGGCGACGAGGGTGGGATGTGAAGGACTTGTCGTGATACGGCGTGATCGGGTCGGTGATTATTAGTACTGGGGGCGTGAGCGTGGTGCAATTTCCAGGACTGTGTGCAGCATTCATTTGGGTGACGGCGATTGTCGGCGAACGTTAAAACTGATCAAGCACAACTCACTACCTGAACAATTTCTGGACCTCTCATTTTTCCATTGCCTTGCCCCCCACAACCAATTCCCTTTGCTGTGAGGTACATTTGAGCAGGGCATGTTATATAGTGTCATAGAAGCAAGAATTATAATTCGAATATACTAGTTGCGTGGAGTAGTAACGATACTAGCTGAAATTGCTACTGAGGTATTTTTGCAAAATTAATGACTATGATTTAACACCGCTCGAGTTTATTTGTATCAGACTTTTTTTTTTGCTTGATTAAGCTGAGTTTATTTTTGGCACTATTTTTATTGGTTTTTGCATGTTTTTGAGGACAGTTAGCTATGGCAGAGAACCAATTAGCTTCTGAACGTAGTGCAGGATTTGGGTTAGCCCCAGGACCATTTTTTGGTCGACCAGGGGAGAGTTTTGAAAAGTGGTTACGTACCTTCGAGCGCTACGTAGCTGCAAATAAAGTAGTAGCAGACGATAGAAAGTGTCTCATATTGCCCTCTTACTTAAGGGGAACAGCCGAAGTGGTCTACAATGGCCTACCTCAGGAAACTAGAGCGAACTATGCGGAACTGAGTGCAGAGTTACGTAGGCAATTCTCAAATGCATACCTGTCAAACATCGCAATTGACATGCTGCTATACAGGCGGCATAACGAGGGTGAACCAGTTGCGGATTATGCATTTGACATACAAAGACTAGTCAGTGAGAGTTTTCAAGACCTAGATGCGCAGACACTGGAGAAACTGCGGCGTAAGCATTTTCTTCATGGTTTGATTCCACGTCTGTTTGAAGCGGTCATGTCACCAAATCCCCCTGAAACGTTTGATGACGCGGTAAACCGCGCTAGGGCGCAAGAAGCTAGGTCACATTATCTGTATAATTCTGCTCCTTGGCTCGATAGGGGACTGCAAGCCCCTCAGTATTTGCATCATATGAATCGGCAAAATCACCATAGACATCCACCACTAAGGCAGCATAATCGGAACGATAGAAATATTGCAAGACCTGCAATGGCCGCTGTAGTCAGTCCAAGCGCAGATGTGGCAACAGCCGCAACTGGCCAACCAAAAATTAATTACGTGACGCAGTCAGACTTGGCAAATTTTGAAAAACGTATCACCCAGTTACTTGAGCAAAAGTTCTCAGATAAGAATCTGCCGCAGCAAAGAATTGAAACACAGCGTCAATCATTTCATTCGAAACCAGCATTTAGGCAGCAAAACCAAAATTTTCGGTGGGCAGCCAGTGGTGAGCCCATTTGCTTGCACTGCAACATGGCTGGTCACAAGAGGATCCAGTGTCCTCAGTTACAGCAGCAAAATCCAAGGGCCAGCTATCATCGGTTTGGTGCAAATAGCGGTAGGCAAGTTTACAAGCAATCTGTCGGACGCGGCTATACACAAGCTTATGTGGGCACTGCAAACACCAATAGCACGAACAATTGCGACAACTGTGTAGTCTATGACAACAACTATCAGCACACTAACGACTATCGAAATTGCATGCCTCCAGGCAGTTTGGATTGGACCAATGAGAATGAAATATTAGGAACATCCGAACAATCGAACAGCTCACTGAGACCGCCTAACGCATACAACGTTGCTTCTGTTGGGTCAAACAATAAAAGTAACGATGCAAATTTGAATGAAATTGAGGTTGAAACTTTGCGTGAACAAAACAAACGACTACTGATGCGTAATGATTTGAATGTGGCGTGTCTGAAAAGATCATTGGTTCAATCCAGTGCGAAACTTAGACTGCACGATAATTTTGCACAAACAAACAGCAAAGGAACCCGAAAAGCGGCTAGGCAATGTAGGTATGTTCGGTCAACAGTCAGTATGACAACTATTTTGCTTTTCTATGTGGCTTTGTTGTGGAAATTTGGTATCCCCTTTGTGTTAGGGGGTGGCAGTGACGTACCTCCCGACCTTTTAGCTGGACGGTTGCGTCGAGTAGGTAGTGTAGTCTATCCTGGTGTTGGGGTTGTCCTTAAACCTAGTGGATTAATAGTCACACCAAAAGATGTAAGGTATTTTCCCATAGTTCTGCATGCTAATGTTTCTAGTCTCACCGGACAGCATATTTGACCCGACAAAAATAGTGATACCAATACGACCTGTAAGTTGTACCCATTTTTCGAAAGCATTAAGGCGGCGATAAATGACACAGCGCAAGCGTATGACGGACTTCTAGATTCGGCGTACTACACTTATTTATTACATGACATATGCTCGAGAACTCCAGCATTATGTAGAAATAGTCCTGTTCGTAAAAAACGACAATTAGACATCATTGTTGCAGGCATACTCGGTTTAGGCGGTGCTGGGCTAGGAATAGCAAATAGTTTGTATTTAGGAAAATTGTCCTCAAAAATTGATGCTTTGCACGAGGCCGTTAAACTGATTCAGAGTGAAGGACAGTGGCAAACACAAGCACTACAAAAAATAGTCTTGTCAAACGAAAAGTTGTATACTTTTGCTCACCATGCAATTGTCGACTTATATCATTCGTTAAAAGTTCTCGATTGTAAAATTAACACAAATCTACAAATGGGTGAAGCGGCGCTGGCTATTCACGTTGCCCGTTCTGCTTTGCTTAGTCTAATAGAGGCTGTCGTTCAAGCTTCGACAACGGGAAAAATATCGCCGGCACTGATGAGCGTTGCTAAGGTTAGTGATTTGTTAAAACTTGCCGGTGAATTTCGCGGAACTGTTCCGGAACAAGAGCCGTCGCTTATTTATCAGTTTGGTAGCGTTG
>JASANF010000080.1:0-18648 GCA_030248245.1 Trissonchulus sp. WLG1_4
GTAATGTACTTCATTTAAGTACGTGTGCTTGCCATTCATTAAACGTAAATATTGGAAAGAAACTTCACTTCTAGTTCTAGGCCAACTTAGCTAACTCAGTTATATAATCTGAATTTATGAACAATCATTTAGCAAAATGTTATGTAAAAATTCTGAAATCTCACCATCCCTAACTTCATGATAGGAATGTTTCAGGCTGACCAAATCCTTCAGCTCCATGTGGACAAACTTGGTCAGCGGGTACAGGACGCAGTCAGAGCACTGCTGCGTCGATAGCTGCAGCAGACTGCCCAGCTCCCCGACCACCCCAGACAACTGCTTGACCAGGGTGCCGATCGGCTCATTGTCATTGGGCAATAGGAATTCCTGGACCAGAGAAAATTTGTGAAAAAGGTAATTTTTGTAAGGGGAAAGGGCACACATTTTGAAACAAATAGCAAAAATAATTAATTATATATCGAGGGTTAGCTGTCAAAACCGCGTAAGTCACGTTTTTATACTTCGAGAAAAACGCGTTTTTTTGTTTTGCTCATACCATAACAGACGTTCAGTATGAGTGCTCACATATGTATATCGCTGCCTGACGCCGAAAAAGTTTCTATTCTGCGTTTGATCAATTATCGATACCAGCGGATAATAGGTGACTTACGTTGTTTTGCCACTAACACTCAACTGGTCCGATTAAGTTTTTATAGTTGCAGAACCGCGTAAGTAACCTCATTTATTCGTTTTTAGTAAGCTAATCAGCAAACAGTTGTGAAAACTTACTTGCAAAAGTTGGATATATCAAAACAATTAAATTAGTGCACTCAAATTTAATTTTTAGTAAGTGATTGCAACTTAATGTCAAGATATACTATATAAAAGGGAATAAAACATAAGCGAGTGTAAGCTAAGCTATATATAAGAGGAAATCCCCTACACGCTCACGAGTCACCATCTTTCATTAAGCTTTCGGTGGACAACATACAAATAAAAACAGTGTCTTATTACCAAGCGAATTCGCTACCACATGTGAAATTACAGAGGAAACAAAACTAATCGACTACAGAGGATAAGTACAATTTTCAATTGAAAGCGTTAAAAAATATATGTTAAACGTTAAAATATATATATATATATATATATATATATATATATATATATATATATATATAATATATATATATTCTATTCCAATCATCAATGTGTTCAAGTAGCAATGATAAATCGAAACTTAATTATGCCACACACTTAAAAAAACTTCAACCTCATTACCTCAAAACTTGCTAACTTAGATACTAACTTGGTAGATACTGTCGAAATACTATGGAATATGGACAGCGACAGGGGTTGACGCTAAAAAGGAATTCTGACCTGATGAGTGTAGGATGACAAAAGTCCACCCATCTCTTCAACTGCTAAGTAAAGCTCAGTCTGAAAACAAAAAAGTAAAAATTGGCAAATATAGTGCATATTTTACATGTTATTTAAAAAATAAAAACAGGCTAAAACACAATGACGGCCACAACAACAGCGAAAATTTTAAAAAACTGGCGAAAACTCCAATGTTTATCTATCCATTTCCGAGGTCAACCTGTCACACAGCCGTATACAAAGCCTTCCCCAACATACCTGAGCATTTACAAGTCTTTGACACGTCCCTTGCACTTTGCACATGTAATCTGTAACGCGGGCTGCATCTTCTTCGTGCAAACTGACGAGCTGCCGAATCTGCGAAAAGCAAACACATACAAACGTTACACAAACACTAACAAACACTAGTATTATAAATACGGGGATTAAGGCGGTAATTACTTTTTAGGGTTTTTTTTGGAAAGCCAAAGCTCAGTGTTTACAAATTCAAATCACAAGCGGTCTTTTGCATTAATTAGAACAATATCTTACATAACAGCATACATGCATGATGGGGGGATGGGGGACCCCCCCCCTCCAAATTGGGAGGTTGGGGGGAGGGTCCCCAAAATTCGGGCAAAATTTAGTAAAAATGGCACTTTTTTGGAAAAATTTTAAAAAATTTCGAAAAATTTAGGGTATTTTCGGTTGATCAGGGGGGGTCCCGAAGCCAAAAATTTGGCCGGATAGGCGGATAGGCCCCCCCAAAATGTTGACCCCGTTATATACATGTATGCATAAAAGTATGCAATGCATTGAAACTTGACCATTGATTTTGTTTGCAGTACAAGCGGCTAAAGAAAGGGCCATTCCATAATATTAAGATTTTTTACAAAAAGTTTGCGCCACAGCTCTGAATCATACGATTACCTGTTGGGCCTGAAAGTTGGTATGGTTTTTGACATGTTTAAAATCTCCAGACATCTCCCCCACTTTTTTAATAACTCAAATTATATACATGTATGAGGGGAGGGGAGGGGGGACCCCCCACAACTCGAGGGGGCGGGGGGGAGGGTCCCCAAAATTTGGGCAAAATTTAAGAAAGTGCGCACTTTTTTGCGTAAATTTCACAAAATTTGGCAAAATTTAGAGTATTTTTGGTCAAACAGGGGGGAGGGTCCCAAAAATTTGGCCGGAGAGCCCCCCAAAATTTTGACCCCGTTACATGTACAACTAGTCAATTTACTGAGAAAATAACTTAAAACCAAGCGCACCGAAAACTTAACATATTTTGCTGTATATAATTAAAGCATTCTAAAAATGTCCACGCGTGAAATTTTGAAAAAGTAAGAGACATGTCTGGGAATTTTGATCTTATTCTTTACAGTGTATACTGTGCTGAAAAATCGTGCTGAGGCTGCATTTTGTAACTTGAGTTCTGTGTGTGCAAAGTTTACAAAGAAGAAAAGTTTACACAAAAACCTCGACAACGCATTTACCACCTTAAACCACTGCTGAATGACACTTTTATACAGTAGGTAAGATGCGTATACAAGAACAGTTTGTGAAGAGCAGCTTGCCAACGTTTATATAGCTGCGCTGTTCCAATAGTGTCAGTTATCAAAGCTGATATATACTGACCTGAGGAGAATCTTCCAATGAATCCTCCAGTGGCAAGGATGGACGCATGACAATCTGACACAGAGTATATAGATCTGGATACTGACCGGACTGCTGAATCATAAATAATATGCACCCAGTGATTGCAAAACCTTATATATATGCTTTAGAAGAGCCTGAGACGGATTTCAAGAGTGATGGTAAACGCGGACTTTTGAGGTGCTATTGGTTTTGGTGGATCAAGTGCAGTGGGGGGGGGGGATAGTAGACCTTTTTTTTGTGCAGAGCACCTTGAGGGAAGCATTTTTTGTAATAGAATCCCTATCCACAAATTTGGAGTTTCTGAGCTAGGACCCCCTTGAAAATTGCATTTTCAGTGTTTTAGGAAGTGGCTATAATCTTTGTTTTTGGATAGTTTTGAGTGCGTTATGATGTTTTAAGGCATCGTCTAGGCTTAGTTGGCAGGATTCTTTAGGCTAAGCTGCCAGGATTTTTTAGCAAATTTCAATTTGTTATTGCACAAGCCTGAGCCTAAGCCTAAGCCTAAGCCTGATACTACAGGCCGATTCACACGGTGCGTTTTTGGGGTTAAATGCAGTTGGGGGGGGGGAATAGTGGACCTATTTTTTTTGAGTAGAGCACCTTAGGTGAAGAATTTTTGCTTCAAGAACCCCTATTTCATTTTTTGGATTTTTTGAGATATGACCCCCCGAAATCTGAACCCTCAGTGAGGTACACTTTCGCAATTTTTTTCCGAAGCCCTTGTTTTTTCTGTTCTAATCGTGTCTAAATCGTGTCAGATTATTGTTTACAATTTTTTAGAATCAAAACAGAATCAATATATTATTAGGATACACAGGAAAATTATTTCTAGAAAAAAACTAGAAAAAAACCAGAAAAAAACTAGAAAAAATTATCTAGTTTTTTTCTGGTTTTTTTGTAGTTTTTTTCTAATTCTTCCTGACGAATATCTGGTTTTTTTCTGGTTTTTTTCTAATTTTTTCTAACTTTTTTCTGACTTTTTTCTGGTTTTTTTCTAACTGCCAGTCTCACGATCTATTTTTTTTCTACCTTTTTTCTGGTTTTTTTCTGACCCTATAGAGAATGTTTTCTAGCTTTTTTCTGGTTTTTTTCTAACCCTTTTCTGGTTTTTTTCTAGTTTTTTTCCAGCTGTTTTCTACGTTTTTTCTGGCTTTTTTCTGGTTTTTTTTCAAGTTTTTTTCTGGTTTTTTCTGATTTTTCACCAACCCTTTCTTGGACATTCTCAATTTTTTCAGAGTGTTCCCTGATGATTTTCTTTATTGTTCAGCCACGTTAATGCTCTTTATATACGTTTTCTGAAACTGAATTCTAGGTTTTTTGAGGGTGCCTAGTTGTTTTATGCACTGTTTCTAGTATGTATATGCTAGGTTTTTAATTTTTTTCCAAATTTTTTTTGATTTTTTTTCTAGTTATTTTCTAACTTTTTTCTGGTTTTTTTCTAGTTATTTTCTAACTTTTTTCTGGTTTTTTTCTAGTCATTTTCTAGTTATTTTCTAACTTTTTTCTGGCTTTTATCTAGTTATTTTCTAACTTTTTTCTGGTTTTTTTCCAGTTATTCAACTTTTTTCTGGATTTTTTCTAGTTGAATGGTCTTACTGTATATAGTCAAAGGGAATAAAAATTACAAACTCAGCAGCATAAATACACCTATATATGTATATACAGACAAATGAATAAGTTGCAAAGCTGATAATAATTTTGGTTGTTCACTTATTAAATTACAAAAACGGTTAAAATTTTGTGGTATATATACATATACAAGACGATTGAATGACTTCAGCCCAAATATGCATTTTCTTAATATATATATATATATATATATATATATATATATTTATATATATATATATATATATATATATATATATGACTCGGTTTCTGAGAAAATCGACCACACGGTGCTTGGCTTTTTTGGCGACCCCCTTCGATTTGCTTTATTTTTTTGATATTTTGTAGGTGGACCTACCACATTAACAAAACCGTAAAAATTAGCTCTGATTTCGCTGCAGTTTTTCCAATATACGACTCTGAAAATCACGATTTTTCGTAATTTTGATACCCTCAAGTTCCGTCGCGTTAGTCAATTTACTCCTGACATACACAACTTTCTACCATCTCCTATTGAGTCAACATTGATGAATATTTGGTGCTACATTTGGCTTAATTTGGTCTGGTACTGCAAGTATGTAGCTTACCAGAGCCCTTCAAGTCGGACTTTTTAGCACTTTTTCGACGCTCAATTTTTAGGTTTTTTGTCCAAACAAGTATCTCAAAGGCCGGGCCGGTCGATTTGTTTTCATGGGTTTGTAGCCCTATTACCCTGCTTGGTTGATGCAAAATTTCAGCCAAATCGATTTGGGAGTACGACCTCTTTTTTGAAAAAAATTGCGACCAACTTTTCTGAATAACTAGTTTGACGTTACAAACTCATCAAGCTTCGTGCCTGTGATTTCTTGTTGTCACGCCTTTTTGACATCTCAGACTAAATACAATAGTCTTTGAAATTGTGCAACTTGTTGTTCAAAGCTGTTCGGGTTTTAGTTCGTTAGTGTAAATGTCAATTTTTCCCTCAAAACGGGTTATCGAATTTTTACTTTTTTGTCTTGTCTTGAGGCCAAAATCAAAGCAATCAAAACCCTCCCTACCAGCACCAAATTAAGCCAAATGTAGCACCAAATATTCATCAATGTTGACTCAATAGGAGATGGTAGAAAGTTGTGTATGTCAGCTGTAACATTGGACTAGCGCGACGCAACTTGAGGGTATCAAAATTGCGAAAAATCGTGATTTTCAGAGTCGTATATTGGAAAAACTGCAGCGAAATCAGAGCTAATTTTTACGGTTTTGTTAATGTGGTAGGTCCACCTAACAAAATATCAAAAAATAAAGCAAACGAGTCGCCAAAAAAGCCAAGCACCGTGTGGTCGATTTTACTCAGAAACCGAGTCATATATATATATATATATATATATATATATATATATATATATATATATATATATATATATATATATATTAAGAAAATGCAATATTTGGGCTGAAGTCATTCAATCGTCTTGTATATGTATATATACCACAAAATTTTAACCGTTTTTGTAATTTAATAAGTGAACAACCAAAATTATTATCAGCTTTGCAACTTATTCATTTGTCTGTATATACATATATAGGTGTATTTATGCTGCTGAGTTTGTAATTTTTATTCCCTTTTGACTATATACAGTAAGACCATTCAACTAGAAAAAATCCAGAAAAAAGTTGAATAACTGGAAAAAAACCAGAAAAAACTTAGAAAATAACTAGATAAAAGCCAGAAAAAAGTTAGAAAATAACTAGAAAATGACTAGAAAAAAACCAGAAAAAAAGTTAGAAAGAATAACTAGAAAAAAACCAGAAAAAAGTTAGAAAATAACTAGAAAAAAAATCAAAAAAAATTTGGAAAAAAATTAAAAACCTAAGCATATACATACTAGAAACAGTGCATAAAACAACTAGGCACCCTCAAAAAACCTAGAATTCAGTTTCATAAAACGTATATAAAAAGCATTAACGTGGCTGAACAATAAAGAAAATCATCAGGAAACACTCTCAAAAAATTGAGAATGTTCAAGAAAGTGTTGGTGAAAAATCAGAAAAAACCAGAAAAAAACTAAAACAAACCAGAAAAAAGCCAGAAAAAACGTATAAAACAGCTGGAAAAAAACTAGAAAAAAACCAGAAAAGGGTTAGAAAAAAACCAGAAAAAAGCTAGAAAACATTCTCTATAGGGTCAGAAAAAAACCAGAAAAAAGGTAGAAAAAAAATAGATCGTGAGACTGGCAGTTAGAAAAAAACCAGAAAAAAGTCAGAAAAAAGTTAGAAAAAATTAGAAAAAAACCAGAAAAAAACCAGATATTCGTCAGGAAGAATTAGAAAAAAACTACAAAAAAACCAGAAAAAAAACTTAGATAATTTTTTCTAGTTTTTTTCTGGTTTTTTTCTAGTTTTTTTCTAGATAAAGATTTTTTGTGTACCCTCCTAATAATATATTGATTCTGTTTTGATTCTTAAAAAATGAAACAAAAATCTACTAGATTTAGACACTATTAGAACAGAAAAAACAAGGGCTTCGGAAAAAAATTGCGAAAGTGTACCTCACTGAGGGTTCAGATTTCGGGGGGTCATATCTCAAAAAATCCAAAAAAATAAAATAGGGGTTCTTGAAAAGCAAAAATTCTTCACCTAAGGTGCTCTACTCAAAAAAAATAGGTCCACTATTCCCCCCCCCCAACTGCATTTAACCCCAAAACTCACCGTGTGAATCGCCTAGCACCAGGCTTAGGCTTAGGCTTAGGCTCAGGCTTGTGCAATAACAAATTGAAATTTGCTAAAAAATCCTGGCAGCTTAGCCTAAAGAATCCTGCCATACTAAGCCTAGACTATGCCTTAAAACATCATAACGCACTCAAAACTATCCAAAAACAAAGATTATAGCCACTTCCTAAAACACTGAAAATGCAATTTTCAAGGGGGTCCTAGCTCAGAAACTCCAAAATTGCGGACAGGAACTCATTACAAAAAATGCTTCCCTCAAGACGCTCTGCACAAAAAAGGTCTCCTTATCCCCCCCCCCCCCCACTGCACTTGATCCACCAAAACCAATAGCACCTCAAAAGTCCGCGTTTACCATCACTCTTGAAATCCGTCTCAGGCTCTTCAATAAGCATATATATAAGGTTTTGCAATCACTGGGTGCATATTATTTATGATTCAGCAGTCCGGTCAGTATCCAGATCTATATACTCTGTGTCAGATTGTCATGCGTCCATCCTTGCCACTGGAGGATTCATTGGAAGATTCTCCTCAGGTCAGTATATATCAGCTTTGATAACTGACACTATTGGAACAGCGCAGCTATATAAACGTTGGCAAGCTGCTCTTCACAAACTGTTCTTGTATACGCATCTTACCTACTGTATAAAAGTGTCATTCAGCAGTGGTTTAAGGTGGTAAATGCGTTGTCGAGGTTTTTGTGTAAACTTTTCTTCTTTGTAAACTTTGCACACACAGAACTCAAGTTACAAAATGCAGCCTCAGCACGATTTTTCAGCACAGTATACACTGTAAAGAATAAGATCAAAATTCCCAGACATGTCTCTTACTTTTTCAAAATTTCACGCAGTGTACATTTTTAAAATGCTTTAATTATATACAGCAAAATATGTTAAGTTTTCGGTGCTCTTGGTTTTAAGTTATTTTTAGTAAATTGACGTAGTTTACATGTAACGGCGTCAAAATTTTGGGGGGCTCTCCGGCCAAATTTTTGGACCCTCCCCCTGTTTGACCAAAAAAACTCTAAATTTTGCCAAATTTTTGAAATTTACGCAAAAAAGTGCGCACTTCCTTAAATTTTGCCCAAATTTTGGGGACCCTCCCCCCCGCCCCCTCGAGTTGTGGGGGGTCCCCCCACCCCACCCCGCATACATGTATATAATTTGAGTTATTAAAAAAGTGGGGGAGATGTCTGGAGATTTTAAACATGTCAAAAACCATACCAACTTTCAGGCCCAACAGGTAATCGTATGATTCAGAGCTGTGGCGCATTTTTGTAAAAAATCTTAATATTATGGAATGGCCCTTTCTTTAGCCGCTTGTACTGCAAACAAAATCAATGGTCAAGTTTCAATGCATTGCATACTTTTATGCATACATGTAACGGGGTCAACATTTTGGGGGGGCCTATCCGCCTATCCGGCCAAATTTTTGGCTTCGGGACCCCCCCTGATCAACCGAAAATACCCTAAATTTTTCGAAATTTTTTAAAATTTTTCCAAAAAAGTGCCATTTTTACTAAATTTTGCCCGAATTTTGGGGACCCTCCCCCCAACCTCCCAATTTGGAGGGGGGGGGGTCCCCCATCCCCCCATCATGCATGTATGCTGTTATGTAAGATATTGTTCTAATTAATGCAAAAGACCGCTTGTGATTTGAATTTGTAAACACTGAGCTTTGGCTTTCCAAAAAAAACCCTAAAAAGTAATTACCGCCTTAATCCCCGTATTTATAATACTAGTGTTTGTTAGTGTTTGTGTAACGTTTGTATGTGTTTGCTTTTCGCAGATTCGGCAGCTCGTCAGTTTGCACGAAGAAGATGCAGCCCGCGTTACAGATTACATGTGCAAAGTGCAAGGGACGTGTCAAAGACTTGTAAATGCTCAGGTATGTTGGGGAAGGCTTTGTATACGGCTGTGTGACAGGTTGACCTCGGAAATGGATAGATAAACATTAGAGTTTTCGCCAGTTTTTTAAAATTTTCGCTGTTGTTGTGGCCGTCATTGTGTTTTAGCCTGCTTTTATTTTTTAAATAACATGTAAAATATGCACTATATTTGCCAATTTTTACTTTTTTGTTTTCAGACTGAGCTTTACTTAGCAGTTGAAGAGATGGGTGGACTTTTGTCATCCTACACTCATCAGGTCAGAATTCCTTTTTAGCGTCAACCCCTGTCGCTGTCCATATTCCATAGTATTTCGACAGTATCTACCAAGTTAGTATCTAAGTTAGCAAGTTTTGAGGTAATGAGGTTGAAGTTTTTTTAAGTGTGTGGCATAATTAAGTTTCGATTTATCATTGCTACTTGAACACATTGATGATTGGAATAGAATATATATATATTATATATATATATATATATATATATATATATATATATATATATATATATATATTTTAACGTTTAACATATATTTTTTAACGCTTTCAATTGAAAATTGTACTTATCCTCTGTAGTCGATTAGTTTTGTTTCCTCTGTAATTTCACATGTGGTAGCGAATTCGCTTGGTAATAAGACACTGTTTTTATTTGTATGTTGTCCACCGAAAGCTTAATGAAAGATGGTGACTCGTGAGCGTGTAGGGGATTTCCTCTTATATATAGCTTAGCTTACACTCGCTTATGTTTTATTCCCTTTTATATAGTATATCTTGACATTAAGTTGCAATCACTTACTAAAAATTAAATTTGAGTGCACTAATTTAATTGTTTTGATATATCCAACTTTTGCAAGTAAGTTTTCACAACTGTTTGCTGATTAGCTTACTAAAAACGAATAAATGAGGTTACTTACGCGGTTCTGCAACTATAAAAACTTAATCGGACCAGTTGAGTGTTAGTGGCAAAACAACGTAAGTCACCTATTATCCGCTGGTATCGATGATTGATCAAACGCAGAATAGAAACTTTTTCGGCGTCAGGCAGCGATATACATATGTGAGCACTCATACAGAACGTCTGTTATGGTATGAGCAAAACAAAAAAAACGCGTTTTTCTCGAAGTATAAAAACGTGACTTACGCGGTTTTGACAGCTAACCCTCGATATATAATTAATTATTTTTGCTATTTGTTTCAAAATGTGTGCCCTTTCCCCTTACAAAAATTACCTTTTTCACAAATTTTCTCTGGTCCAGGAATTCCTATTGCCCAATGACAATGAGCCGATCGGCACCCTGGTCAAGCAGTTGTCTGGGGTGGTCGGGGAGCTGGGCAGTCTGCTGCAGCTATTGACGCAGCAGTGCTCTGACTGCGTCCTGTACCCGCTGACCAAGTTTGTCCACATGGAGCTGAAGGATTTGGTCAGCCTGAAACATTCCTATCATGAAGTTAGGGATGGTGAGATTTCAGAATTTTTACATAACATTTTGCTAAATGATTGTTCATAAATTCAGATTATATAACTGAGTTAGCTAAGTTGGCCTAGAACTAGAAGTGCAGTTTCTTTCCAATATTTACGTTTATGAATGGCACATAGTTATCATGCTTCGCTGTTGAGTTATTCCTGTTAATATATTAATCTAATCTTGTTAATTGATATATTAATTGATGATGTTATTAATTAATTAATTAATTAATTAATATAATTCGATTTGTGAACAGGTCCTAAGAAGTAGATGATCTTAACGCAGTTGATCTGAACTAATTCTTTAATTAATTGTTAATTGATCGTTTTTAATCTTGAAGGGGTCGTTACTCGTTTGTTTTTGAAATTATTTGGAGCATTTTAAAATGGTCGCCGTATATAGGTTCTATTTGTTTGTGGTTGCTTTGCTGCTCGTTTGTGTGACTCACACAGTGTGAGGAGAAACTCTTTTAATCAGATATTCGGACAGTCTGAGCTATCCGGTCAATAAAAAGGTAGTATCAAACTGTATCCTTGTTGTCTTTTCGTATGTGCTTTATTTTTGTTTATGTATATGCTTTATTTTGTTTAGAATTCGAAGCATCAGTAATGAAATTGAGTCGGGTTTCTCAGAAGGATGCCAGCAAAAAAGTCGACGAAGCCAACCTGGAATACTCTGACACTAAGGAAAAATTTCATCAGGTGACTGAACGTTGCATGTCTATCAAAAAATGTCATTTGAGGCAGATTGTATCAGATTATCGTTTCAATGTTGTTTTTGGGTCCCTAATTAATCATTTATACTTTGAAAGTTATGGTTTCGTCTGAATAAGACCTCAGGAGTGTCTGATTTAACTCTGGCGTTGTGAATTATGTAATAATAGTGCGTTATATTGTATTATAGTATATAATAAACAATAAAGCTAATAATAGTCACTTATTCACTTGTGATTCATATTATGTAACTTGGCAATTAATCTCTGTATTTATTATCCAGCTGATTTGATGTTGATAAATCCTTGCTTAATTTTCAGTCATCTAGTTTTGTGAGTATATACCAGCTATTGGTGCATTGCTATAACTGTTTTTGTTTCAGTGTTCAATGCAGTATTTTATGTCGCTAAATTTGCTACAATATCGTCGTCACTCATTGCTACTGGAGCCTATTGTGAAATTGCTCTCCGCCTGGCGCTCAACGCTACAGATGGGAAGTTCTGCCCTGGGAAACGGTGCTCGAACTGAACTGCTCACCCGGGCTCAACATTGCGCTCAAGAGTACGTGATCTTGCATAGTTTAAGCCCACTGCCCAGTTCATACTTTGTCCTCATACATGGGTTTGGGTGGGTTTTTAAAGTCTTTAACCCCCTCTTTTCAGAAGGCATTTCGCCATCCTTCAGACAAAATATGCTTCACTCCCCCCCAGAAAGGTATGAAGACAGCTCACGTTGCAAAAATCGGTGACTTACGAAGTGGACATAAGGACAGTGACATGGACAGAATTCGGTCAGCTACTGTGAAAAACTGACAAATGTGTTTGAGCTAATTATTTGTAGACCATCTAGAGTGATCTCAACTATCGTCAAGCGAAAAACTTGGCGCATTTGGCTATGCAGTTTTTTTTTAAATCGCTCAAGGACAAAACGATGGTACAAGGACAGGAATAAACCGGGCATTAGGCTGCGTCTAGTCTGAGTATTTACAGAGTGCTTAGATTTGGTACGGTGACCGGCTAAATAGTTTTACGTATATTTGTGGCCCTACAGTGGAGTAAAGTGCCGGAAAAAGGCGCAAACGTGCTGTGGAACACGAAAAACTAATGTTTCAATATTTTCTGCAATAACAAACAGGTTATGACTTCTAGACCGAACATAATAGAATAGAATCGAATTTATTCCTTGTCAGATTTTTCGTCTGGTGAACCGTAAGTCCAGTCTTGTAACATTTCTATTTGGCGTGAGAGTTTTTTCTGTCGCTGTTTTATTTTAGTGACTGCGTCAACTCAATAATTGTGATTTTAGAATTCATGCGGAAGAAGGCGCCGAACAGGAGAAAGCATCACAATTCCTGAAAACGCTGCTGGAAATTGCACGAATGCAGCCAAAAATGTACTCACCGGAAATGCTGAACTCAGTCTTCTCACACCACAGACACAGCACCTCGCAGAAACAAGGCTATTTATTTTTGAAAGAGTAAGTGGTTGTTGGGTATTTTCGGATCATTTTAAGGTTTAAAAGTGGGGGGAGGGGCACTTATGAATTTCAATTCGACTCTAATTTAATTTTAAACTGCAGATTTTTGCATAGTAAACCTAGTTCCATGGATGCCTGAACAGCAACTTCAGCAAATGACTCTCTGGTTCAGAAAGCTGAGGTTTAGATAGCAGTGTGCAACAAAAGGGGGGACAACCAAAAGTGAGAGACCCCCTCACCCATCTTAAAATATGTTAACGGTTGTAGCCAGGGGTTTTTTTTAGTCAAAAATGGCGTCATTTGCAGAAATGAAACTTAAAAATGACGTTCAGTCTTGCAGCCAAGTATTATAATATTATGTTTTTGTTGTTCAATTTTGCAGTATCTGTACTAAAAACTGTCACAGATAGGTGAGAACATTTCGATCCGTCGAATGTTTCGGAATAAATCAAAACAGTTTCAGCTTCGCCGTGGGAGTTGCTACATACAGTGCCAATCCCAGCAACTTTGTCAAAGCTTCCTGGCGAAAAAACCCAGGTTTAAATTGCAGAAAAGTGCATTTAAAGCATTATTACAAAGTGACAGGAAGGGGGCAGCCCATCAAGGCAGACCTGACGCTTTGTAACGGAGATGAGCACCGTATCTGAGTGCGGACACGCCAAAGGATAGTTATCTATCCGCGAGTTACCTTTACCTTTCCCTTTTTTGTTACAAAAAATCGAAAGGTCATGCTCTCTCAGAATTTTTTTACTTTAAATTTGACCGAAATCTTCGGCACATAGACGTACAAGGGGTCAGGGGGGCAAGCTCCCCCCAGATTTGGGATTCCGGGACAAGCAAATCTAAAGTTTAAAGTTAAGGGTGCCAGAAAACTCCTCAAAGTTAAAAAAGGTGCCAGAAAACTAAAAATTTGCCCCAGATTGCTTTAAAAATGAGCAAAAAGCTAAAAAATTGCGAAAAATATACAAATTTTACAAAAAATTCCCATTTTTAGGCCGTTATGAGTTCAAGTCCCCAATATGTCGGACAAGACCCCCTAAAATTTTGAAAAATCCGGAAAAAGCCCTCCACCGGACTGAGACTACATGTATATATATACATACGTACAAGCATACATGTACAAAAAGCACAAAACTTTGGGTAATACCCCTCCCCCTCCCCCTGGTGGGACCCTTCCCTCCCATCGGTCTACTTAATTTTGACCCCCTTGTCAAAAAACAGCAATTTAGTAATTTGCATCTTTTCTTGCCAAAAAACACAGATTTCAACAAATTTTGGCTAAAATTGGGTAAAAAAACCGCTTAAATTTCATAAAAATGTAAGATAACGCTAACTAGCAATATTGCTGCAGCGCAACGGTACTGTAAAGCCATAATCTAATTTTGACCAACGAAAAATAAAAATGACGACAGGAATTTAAAAATGACGCCAGAATGATGAAATCCGATTTTGAAAAAAAAACCCTGGTTGTAGCCGTTTATAATAACGAATATCAGTTCATATTAGGTACGACTAGTTACAAAGCATTGATTTGATGATATATAATACTATATGCAGCGTACTTTATTGCTGTTTTCAGAAAGTCTGGCCTGAAAATCCATTGGGAACGGTACTATTTCTTCACACAGGGAGGAACTCTTATGTGTCAAGGAAAGGATGAAGTTAGTCAATGCTCAGATAGTTAGATGTTTCATTTTTCATTTCCAAACCCAACTCTAGTAGTATAAGAACAGTGTCAGCAACTTGACGTTTGAATTACAGAGGTGAATAGTGGTTTTGTCAGTCATTGCTCCGTCATTATTCCTGTCTTCTAGAGGTCAACTGATCTCACGCTTAGTGTCATACATGTGATGGGATCAGACGTTTGGAGGGGCCTCTCCGACCAAATTTTGGGACTCTCCCCGCCCCCTGATTGACAAAAAAAATTTGTAAGTTTTGTAAAAATGCAAAAAAGATTTGTTTTTGCAAAAAAGTGCTATTTGGCCCAAATTTTTGGGACACTCATGCCCTTCGGTTTTGGGGGAAGGGGAGTCCGTCTCTATTTTACCTCATACAAGTATGCTTGGTGCTGTCGTTTTCCTCTGTCTTTTTAAAAACGGGCGTAGGCTTCTTAGGGCCCATTTTAAGACTGGTTGTCAATGGCACATTGTGGGTATTCTATTCTATTCTATCTGGTATAGTTAATTTTGGATTGGCTCATTGATTTTCACTAGAAACGCCAGAATTTTTAGTTTTTATTCGAGACACATTCCTGTGCGATTCGAGCAAGATTGTAGTTAAGACTATATCAGAGTAGTGTGCAGCTGGGGAGCGGCTACCAGTATAAGTGAAAATTTTAGGTTTTCCGATTTGCTCCAAATTTGTACACCTTGGGAAGGCGCATCGCTGATACAAAAAAACTGGACACAAAGGTGCAATAGTATACACAGACGGAAGAAAAACCCCTTTTTCATATTTCGTAACGGGTAAAAACTCCATTTTCCTGATTTATGTAGCTCCTCTAGTTGTTAGGGGAAACAAAGAAAACAAGCCGGATGAACTTTTAGCTGTTCAAGGGATAGGGTTTAGAGAGTCAAGTCCCCGTCTATAGATTTGACTGTAGACATGTAACGGGGTCAAAATTTTGGGGGGCCTCTCCGGCCACATTTTGGGGACCCTCCCCCCCCCCAAGATCGACCAAAAATACCCTAAATTTTCTAAAATTTCTCCAAAAAGTGCCATTTTTTTAAAATTTGCCCGAATTTTGGGGACCCTCCCCCCCGGGTCCTCGATTTTTTTTTTTGGGGGGGGGGTCCCCCCGTCCCCCCCTCATACATGTATGACTGTAGATGCGTTCCAAAATTAGGACATTTACGATCCGGATTATCTAATCTGTTTGTTATGTTAGCGCTACCTTAGGTTGAGACCTAACACCCCTATTAAACTGAGCGTATTTTTGCTGGACTGAGATGAGAAATTATAATGTGGTTTTTTCGCTTTCGCCCCAGCTGGAATTTGCAGACCGGTCTAATTTGCTGAGTTGCATGCATCATCCCCACCGTCATTATCTCCTAAAATTATGCCGACACAATTTTCCTTTTTTTAGTCAATTGTCACTGGCTCTTGTGCCTTTTGCTGGTGCCTAGAATTTTCACTACGTTTGTTCTCCAGTTTGTCTGAGAATAGCAGCTGTGTACGATTAAACTAATTCATTGTTTTGAACGTTATTCTGACAAATACGAATTTCATATAGCTTTTGTGACGTTAAGCTAATAAATAATAATAATAATAATAAATACGAATTTCGTGAATTTGTGGGAACCAAAAGTTTAGGCCAGGGGGATTCTAGACAGATCCTTGTTCCCCTCGCACTAAAGTAAATAATTTAGCTTGGGAGTTTTGATCATTTCATTTTGTTTATAATGGCAGTATTTAAGCCACGCCCACACATATATACATATGTAGTGAAATTGGTTGTTGCACCATTTCGTGTTAGTTTCTCCTGGCAAATAATAACGTATATAGTGTGATAAGCTTGTTCATTTTATATGATCAGAAAAAGCCTATGTTTTGGGGACAAGCTTGTAGAGTTTTGTTTATCTTTGCTGCATTTATATTTTGGTTGTTTTTTGGCACTTTCTGCACAATAGCACATGCCGCAACAACACTGAACTTTCTCTTTGGTTTGTAGTAGTTTATTACATGAGCCAGGGTTTTATCGAAATTATCTCAGTATATACGCATACTCCATTCTTTATTTAAAATCTTCATTCTCCAACTATCAAGCGTTTTGGCATAGCAGAAATTTGTAAACAGGAAACTATTGAAGTCGTCATAATATATCGTTGTTTTCAGGTTTAATTTATTCTATGTATATAATTAACGCTGTATGTACTATAGCTTTCATTTATGCGTTAGTCAAGAGTTAAGCAGTTATATTTATATACAGTAATGCGTTTTGTTTGGTTAGGTATTTTTGGCAGTAAATATTTACGAACTTATTTTGCCAAAAATAGTTGATAGCTTTTTTTGTAATTTATACCAGTACTTCATACATGATAATATACAAGCGAAATGAAAATATATTTTGCACAAGATTGAGTATGTATAAAAATGAATATATAATACATTGTTTTTCTTTCTGAAATCAGCGTTCTTGTCAGATTACGATTAGGTAATGCTACGGTTAGAACATGTTTATAAGCTCGGAAACTCTGCAAGGGTATTTATAGCTGCCAGAAGAATTTCCGAATTCTTTTTGTCCGACGACGATTTCAAAATATCTCCTTTTGTTTCGACCCTGATAAGCCGCGCGCTTCTGCTTGCAACCATTTAGAATGCAATAGCCTCGCCAGAATGTCATGTCGGCAAAAGCCTTGGAACCTGGCGCGCCCGCTACTTATTTGCTTTCGTTGGGAATTTATTATAATGTTGTGTTGACGGGGAATGTTAAAATTGCCAATTGGCTTGGCCTAGGCCGTTGTTGGAAAAAGTTTCTCCTCAACTTTCAAATGTCAAACTTTCATTGCTCACATTCACGTATATGTATTGGCTAATTAAGAAGCTGTGGTTGTGCAAACTTTAAAACTTTTATAAGTAGCATTAAGGCAGTGTTTGACTTTTTCGTTTGGAAAATCTAGCGTTTTGCGTTTACTTGTTTCTTGTTTGAGTTGTTACTTTATACTTGAATCTGTTTTTTCTTTTTTCAATATGATGAAAGATAAGCTGACATGACTGCATAGTGCTTATAAAATGAGTGCTTTCGGCTAATTTTAGATATTTTACAGTTTTACCACGTTTTAACAAGCACATATATTTTCTTAAGTTCTTAGCCAAAATTCAGAATTATTCAAAGCAGTAGAAAACAATTTCAAACTGTGGATCTAGGATCGATCAAAACTTATCAGACCTTTTTAAGATTTCTTAGGGAGACCATTGGAGACAGCATTTTGCGAAAAGGGTTTTGTTATATTTTTTGTGTTGAATTTCAGCTAGCAGTTCAATTATATTTTTTTCTATTTCTATTTTCACACAATTTTTCAATTTCAATTTTCACTAAATTTACTTTCGATCAAGTCTATAACTATATATATAATAAAAATGTGTGCATAAATAAGAATATTGGGTGTTTTTTTCTGTTTCGATTGTCCTATATCCTTTTGTTTATTACAATTGAAAATGCTTTCTTCGATTTTACGTAGATTTAGAATGATATATCGCGCCTTCAATCTTCTTTTCTTTATCTCATTTAAAAAGTCGGAGGTTAGCTGCGTAATTGAAATTTCACGAAATGAAATTTCTTATTGCAAAAATGGGTGTGTACTTTTGGGCTGCTGTGTTTTCTTTATATCATTGTATATATACATATATAGCGGGCACTGGCGGTCCCAGACTTTGATTTCGGGGGGGGGGGCGGAGGTGTGAAGAAAGTTTTTACTTATTTATAATAGTGTTTTTCAGTTTTACGCTATATTGTTATTGCCGCAGCTAAATCAAGGCTAGTGAGTTGAGTCCTTGTAATTTGAAGCTTTCTGGTGCTTAAAAAAGCGGTTAGTGGTTAGAGTCCTCGATTCTGACTATTTGCATGTTTCTCAAATTGTAGATAGGAGTCGCATGTGCGTATTGCAACTGTTTAACTCGGGGAATTTAAGCATTATGACGCAGGGGGCAGGGCTATCGGGGCGTCAGCCCCCAATGCTGAACTAATTTTTTATTTAATTTTTAATATGTAGCCGAAATTTATATATTATGGACCTGTACATTCTGTTTAGTCTATTTCACCGAATTTTTCGCAGTTTTGAATTAGCTCAGTACCATTGCAGGC
>JASANF010000082.1:0-65783 GCA_030248245.1 Trissonchulus sp. WLG1_4
CTACAGTCTTAAATAATCTGAAATTAGTCTTAAATAATCTAAAAACACTGATAAATTCACTCTTAAATTGGTCTTAACTTGCTCTCTTAATTCACTCTTAAAATTTTTAGAGTGATTTTAGATTGGTTTTAGACAATTTTAAGAGTCCCATATTCTTCGGGGGGCAAGTCGCTGAAATGGGGGGGGGGGCAATACCGCTGACGAGGATTCGGTATAAACTTGCTATTCCTAAATGTAGGCTAAATTCAATTTTTTTCTTCCTTAGTTATTTCACTATGGAATAGTCTACCAGAACCAGACCGTGTAGTGACTAGTGAGTGAGCTCACCTACTGTGCACTAATTTATTGACGGTGTCAATTCAAATGACAGTTAATGGTTGAAATTTTTGAAAGTTACTATACTATACTTCACTAAGAGCGGCGGCTGATTCCAAGCCAGAGCTTAGGCCAAAAGTCAGCCCACTGCTCATGCCGCAGTAGGAAAGGGTAACCCCGTGTGTAGGTATGATAGGGGTTAACGGTATGAGCCATAGCTAATGGCTGAACTGGGAAGGAATACCTTTAATTAAGTTAAAACTAGTCAAGGTGTAGACGCTTCGTTAGGTCAATATACTTGACTAGCTTTCTAAGGAGGGTACTCTGCACGATTGAGGGTAAGTCTGTGGTTACAGAGTCAAAAACGTTCATTCTGACTCTGTTGTAAGCCATGCGTTCTACAACGAAGTGCTGTGGGGTTTCGACATGCAACCTGTATTGCGGGCACAAAGCTGAAGTAGTGGGATCCATGAGAGACAGATGACGGGCGAAAAACCCATGACCGGTCAGAACCTGGATAATGGACCGTAGCCTTACACGAGGTAGGCTTAAGATGATTTTCTAAAAACATCTGAAATATCCGTAACCGAAAAAATTTTACAGAAAATTCAAATTTCCTGGTTTTCCTGTGCTATTTTTTGGAGTAGAGCACCCTAAGGGAAGCATTTTTTGTAACAGAACCCCTATCCACAAATTTGGATTTTCTGATATAAGACCCCTCGAAAATAGAATTTTCAGTGTTTTTGAAAGTGACCGTAGGCCAAAGTTCGAAGCCAAAAACGGCTATAATCTTTGTTTTTGGATAGTTTTGAGTGCGTTATGATGTTTTAAGGGGGCGCTCCGGGAATCAAGGATTTGGGCCGTATTTTTTAAATGACCTATCATTCTTGAAGAAAAGTTGCCCAAAAGACTATTTCTGATGTTTTGACGCGCATATCTCCATAGCAAAAAATTTGGAAAAAATTGGACAATTTACTGATTTTATTCGACTTTTACACAAATTCAGCAAGTAAGCCAGTGCATCAACGCTTTTTGAGGTTTTCCAAACAGACGATACGTAAATTTTATTAGTCGTAATGAAAAATTAAAACAATTTTATTGCGTTCTGTGCAAAAAAAGTGCACAAGAAACCATTTTCAGAAGCAGCAGACTCAAATATAGGCTGTGTGAATACAAAACCAATTTTTCGGCATTCGATTATAAAATGCTGGTAAGATATCTTTTTACAAAATTTTCCACAATTACAGTCTTAGGCTCTGCGCAGTTGAACAATTTTTTATTTTCTTAAAATAAAGCTTAGAAATTTTTTTATATGAATTTTATTGCTCAGAGTTCGACTTCGAAAACACATAATGACATTTTTTATCCAAATCCGACCTAAATGTTAAAAACCAAAATAATGTTAAACTAGAAAAGCATATAAGCTACATTTTGGATGTGACTATACGCAAAGTATAAACAGGGGCCGTATTCTCAAAATTACCTGCAGGTAAAGTTAGGCTAACTTTATCCACTGGTAAAGTGAAGGTAAAGTCGTATTCTCAAACAATGCTTAAGAATTTTGTTTAAACCCCCGCCCCACCCCAAAACGTTTCCTTCTCCCCTCCACACTCCCCCCCCTCGCCACCCCCACTCCCCCCCCCCACACAAAAAAACAAAAAACCTTAAAGCCAATGTGATAGCTAAGATTACCCTTAAGATTCGGTCCTGAAAGTGCTTTATCTTGTTTCGCAGGCTAAAGTTAATGTATTGTGCAATTTTTTAACCAGAATTAACCTTACCTTCACCTTACCTGTGGGTAAAGTTAGCCTAACTTTACCTGCAGGTAATTTTGAGAATACGGCCCCAGAGTTATCGTTTGCCAAATATTCACTCACGTTTGGAGCTCTGGGAGTCACGTGACATGATCACGTGATTTGAAATTTTGCCTCCAGCGTTCTTTTGTGCTTTTCACATCTGTAACTATCAGGTAAATTTTATCTGAAATTCTTGTAAAAAGTATCTGAAATATATCTGAAAAGCCAGTAACATTTTTTTCAGATAAAATTCAGTCTCTGAATTCTGGGTGAAATTCTCTGAATTTCAATTGAACTTCTCTGAAATTTATCTGAAATTCCTTTGAAAGTCTGTAAAATGTCTGAATGGAAAGGGTAAAAAACATCTGAAAAATCCGTAACCGGAAAAATTTTACAGAAAATTCAGATTCCTGGTTTTCCTGTGTAGGTCCACTATTCCCCCCCCAACTGCACTTGATCCGCTTATTGGCTGGGCTGGGACCGATTGCATCAAAAACTGACGATGGGGTGCTCAATAGTTGTGCGGTACATGTTAGTGCATGTGCGGTACATGTTAGTAGCCTTTGGTTCTTTGTATCGTATTCGGTGTCTGTTTTCCATGCCGAATAAACTCATTTTGATTTGATTGATAGTTTTATTAAAAATGGCGTGGGAAACCGGTTGCAGCCGAAAATAAGTCTCCCTTATGCTTCAGTTTGACTAAATTGCTACTTCTTTGACCGTGACATATTTATACATAGATGTACTGGGTTAAATGCAGTTGGGGGGGGGATAGTGGACCTATTTTTTTGAGTAGAGCACCTTGGGGGAAGCATTTTTGCTTCAAGAAACCCTACTTCATTTTTTGGATTATCTGAGATATGACCCCCCGAAATCTGAACCCTCAGTGAGGGACGTTTTACAATTTTTTTCGGAAGCCCTTAATTTTTGCGTTCTAATCGTGTCTAAATGGTGTCAGATTATTGTTTACAATTTTTTAGAATCAAAACAAAGGCTCTTTGACCGGGTTCCAGCCGAAAAATTTGCCGAATTCGCCAGAAGCGTCCAATTTTTGACCAAATTCAAACTTGGCCTTAATTTAGGCTTGGGCTTAGGCTTAGGCTTAGGGCTTAGGTTTAGTATGAGGCTTAGGCTTAGGCTTAGTATCAGGCTTAGGCTTAGGTTCAGGCTTAGGCTTAGGCTCAGGCTTAGGCAATAAAAAAATAGAAATTTTCAGAAAAAATCCTGCCAGCTTAGCCTAGAGAATCCTGCCAACTAAGCCTAGACGATGCCTTAAAACATCATAAAGCACTCAAAACTATCCAAAAACAAAGATTATAGCCAATTTTGGCTTCGAACTTTGGCCTACGTTCACGTCCAAAAACACTGAAAATGCTATTTTCAAGGGGTCATAGCTCAGAAAATCCAAATTTGTGGATAGGGGTTCTATTACAAAAAATGCTTCCCCCAAGATGCTCTACTCAAAAAAATAGGTCCACTATTCCCCCCCCCCAACTGCACTTGATCCGATGTACTTATTTTAGACGTTGCATGGCTGAACTATGGACTGCGTGTACAAGAAATCGAGAAGAAAATTCACCATAATATGATAAATGCAAGCAAAAAAGCGATATGCCGCAGTTTTTACCTGCACTGTGGTATTTGTTATGACTTTAGTAGTCTATTACCAAAATAGAAATTCGTGGCTGGTGCATGATTCGGAAATAACGACTTTAATTCCAAAATTGAGAAAATCCGTCGCATCTTATGCCTCGCTGAACTCAGCGCCAGACATTTCTATGACGAGCTTGCTAAATGACGAATGTTCGATGACAGGATGCTTTAATTTATCTCGGTGTCGAGGCCCGTTGAAAGTTCATATTCATCCTGAAGGTCCGATTCGCGTATCTGATCGATACGGGAAGATTCTAAAAGCCATTGAGCAATCGCCATTTTACACTAAAAATGCTTCAGAAGCGTGCGTTTTTGTGCTTCGTTACGATTCGCTGGATAGAGACAAACTGAGCAGAGACTATATGAGAAATTTGCAAGAGCTCATGACTACACTTCCGCTTTGGAATGGAGGCGAGAATCATTTAATTTTCAATTTATTTGTCGGCTCTTGGCCGGATTATAAAGAAACTGATTTTCGAATGAATACGGGCAAAGCTCTAGTAGCTCGAGCTAGTTTTTCCGAGCAAAATTATCGGCGCAAATTTGACATTTCACTGCCGCTATTCCATCCTGAAATTCCACTACGCGATGATGTTTTAGCCACGGACATTGGGCCGCTACCGTCTCCGCCGTGGAGGGAATTTTTCGTGGCTTTCAAGGGGAAACGCTATGTTTATGGCATTGGCTCGGAAACCAGAAATTCGCTCTATCATTTGCACGATGGAATTCAGTCTATAATGACGACCACCTGTAAGCACGGAAAAAACTGGCGCGATATGCAGGATGAAAGGTGTGAAATAGACAATGAGCTTTACGATAAATGGGACTATAACCGACTTTTGTACAATTCCACATTCTGTTTGGTTCCGCGTGGACGACGCTTGGGCTCTTTTCGCTTCCTGGAAACACTCCGCGCTGGCTGCATTCCGGTTATTTTATCCAACGGCTGGGTTTTGCCCTTTTCTGAAATTGTAGACTGGAATAAAGCTGTGGTGAGGGCTGATGAGCGAATGCTGTTTTTGGTCCCGTCGCTGCTTCGCTCCTATTCAGCGGACCAGGTCTCTGAAATGAGACAACAATGTCAAAAGCTATATCGGCAGTATTTTTCGAGTATTGATAAGATTGTCAGGACTACTCTGCGAATTATTGAGAATCGGGTGAAAATGGCAAAAATCTCATTGCTTGGTGCTCAGAAATCGAATCAAAATAAACACTTGGCTATTTTATCGGATATTTCACCGGACGTAGTGAATTTTTCGTGGAATTTCGGTGATAATTCAGATAAATCAACATTGACCGCCGTTATACTGGTGTCTCCCCCTTTAGTGAGCTCTATGCAGCTAAACTCTCCGTTCATGAGCCTCCTAATGACCGTTAGTGGATCTCCGTATGTGGCTGAAATCATTTTACTGTGGAATATCAACGGCAGTCTCCCAAGTCTTCCGCGCGTTATTCTGGGAAACACACTGCTGACTGTGGATGACGTGCGTTCCAGCCGTAGTCCCGAAAAACTGCTACAGTGGGGTACTGATTTCAAAACGCAGGGCATACTATTGGTCGATGCTTCCGCTGTGCTCAGGTCGCAGTTTCGCTTCACTACCGACTCCATTAATTACGCTTCCGTGCTGTGGCGTAGCTTCCCCAAGCGTTTAATAGGCTGGGAGCCTGCCTATCATAGGTGGGCGTCTAGACCGCATCGTCGTGGCAAAGGGTCGTGGCTATTTGAACAACCGCCGTCTCAGAACCATTTTTCTATAGTATCTGACGCAGCTGTGATTTTACACCGCCATTATTTATTTCTGTTTAATCAGTGGCTTCCGACATCTATCGCTCAGTTTGTAGCTCAAAGGCCGTGGTGTGCTAATATTGCGCTAAACTTTTTGGTCGCAGACATTTCTCAAAAATCTCCACTTTTAATTAAAAATCCAGTGCTTACGGATTCTCATGGCAGGAAGTGTGAACTGTTGTCTGATTGTCTAAATGATTTGAGTCGAATCTGGGGTCGAATGCCGTTAGTGTATGACAATGTGACTGTTTTGAAATCTGTCCCACAATTGGACTCTGCAGAAAAGTTTAGGCTTCGGAGGTTCGGTGCTAGGTAGGCAGAGTTAGCCATTTTTCTTTTATACTGCAGTATATATACTTCTATACTAATAAGTTAAAAATTATATATTATATATATATATATATCTATTATATATATATATAGATATATATATATATATATATATATATATATACCATGTTGAAAAAATTTAAAGCATGCTCGAAGCTGTTCGACTGAATTTATTACAAAATTTATCGTGTGTGTAATGAACTTGAAAGTTAGATTTTTGAATGCACCCTCTTAGTCTTCACCCTCCCATATGTATGATAACCTCTTCAAGGCTACTTGTTTGATGATGACCATCACATTGGGCGAAATGTCTCGAAAACCAATACAGTAGGGAGAGGGTGGTTGCCGTTTGTGGTAGCGATAACTATCCTCTGTCGCCCAAAGGGCCCCAAAATGTGATGTGTGAAAAAATTCGTGAAGAATGTCGTCCCCGAAGAAACAGTGCATTGGGTGCATTCATTGGTTAGGAGGCTGGAGGGGGCTCTGTAGCCTCCACAGACCAGTTTTTACTTACCAGTAGTTTGGTTTAAACTACAGTTGTATATATTCGTTCTGTGTTCTTCCATTTTAAACATGACACCGCTGTGTTCTGTATTATTGTAAAAATTGTATATAGTTTATTTTTTGATACAAATGGAGTATATAGTAAACTGTAAGATTGTACAGTGCACTGGCTGTCCCAGACTTTGCTCGGAGGGGGGGGCGCGGAGGTCTGAAATTTTTTTAGTTTTTTTTATAGTGACTCTTCCGTTTTATTGTAAACGCTTCATTCGGTCAGTTTTCTGTATACCCGTTCGAGAGAAGATAATATAGTCTGACTCGACTGTCCCACTGACTCGACTTAGAGTTTAATACACTGAAAATTGCACAACTGACAGGTCGGCGAGGGTTCAGAAGCTAGCAAATTTACCAAAATGTCCCTTTTTGCAACGTTAAAACAGTTCAAAGGTAGCACTTATATATACAGTACAATACGGAAAATGTTTTGGCCGGGCTATAAAACCAAAATTCGGTGAGGGGGGGGCGCCTTTTGAAACCGCCGCTGGTACAATGCCATCTCTTTCCATGTTGCTTATTGTTACCGTTACGTAAATTTTATTGTATATATTAGGGATGTCGCGGATATCCGCATCCGCATCCGCATCCGCGGATGATCCGCAACTTTTTGACATCCGCATCCGCATCCGCAAAAATTTAATGCGGATGTGCGGATGTTGCAGATTCGGCAAAAATTACTAAAAATGTAGAAAATCAGACGGCAATTTCGATTTTTGTGCATGTATATACCAATATTTTTGCTCTTAAAACGGTGGATTGAAACTTTATTCCAGGCTTTTCAACGCACTGTCGGTTGCAAATCGCCTTTTTCTAAAGTAGGCTTCACGAATATTTGATATTGCGGGCATATTCTAAGTTGTGCATGTTTGAGAGAGACTAGTCTACAAATTTGTAAAGCAATAATTGTCAAAACAATATTATCAGTTGTTAACTTGCATGTTTTCGTAGATTAGAAAGAATAGACAGAGTACGTATAGTAATTGTACACCAACCAAAACCAAAAGCATCAAGTAGCCAGAGGGTCACGCCGATAGCCTTTGAGTTGGCATAAAGTTAATCAGTAGCGTTCTAAACAAATTGTTGATGGCGGCGCATGGCTTAGAGTTAGAAGATATATATAATGAATGCACAACTTTGATACAAACTGTTTTATCTATTCCTTAGTACTTGCATCTTGCATTCATACTTGCTATTTGTAGTAAACTATGTATTTTTGGCGATAAATTTTTCAAAAATTCGGCTCATACTTGTTTAGAACGTATTCTAAAAAGATCCGCATCCGCATCCGCATCCGCGCGGATGTTACAAGTCAACATCCGCATCCGCATCCGCGGATGTCAAAAAAGTCACATCCGCGACATCCCTATATATATATATATATATATATATATATATATATATATATATATATATATATATATATATATAATATACAATTTATTTTATATTTATATAAATGTATAGTATATATATATATATATATATATATATACATACATAAGCTCAGTTTGACTGTTTGACTATAGAAAGGGATTATCACGAATTTCATACCAATCAATAACTAACACGTATAACGAACGTAGACATGGGATTGCCGTTTTTTAGTGACTATGGTCTATGGTGTGGGAACTGGAAGCTTATGCTAGCTTTTAATTATATACATATTTTTGTATATATGTATTTATTAGCAAAAAAGTTCATAATAATAGTTGTGTAGTGCCGAAAACTTTCGCTCCAGTTTGTGTATGTGCAGTGCTTTGGGGAATAACTTATGCTTGGCCTTGACTTTTTTTTTAAAAAAGCAACAGTTTTAAAATGATTTTTGGTTTCATAATGACTATTATGTTGTTTGTTTCCATGGGTAGGATTATACTGTTAATGTCAAATGTGGTATGAAGAATCAATTTTTTGTACAATCAAAAATGTGTTAAACTGCGGCATATATGTTACGGTGTTTTCTAATCAGCTTTGGGGAAGTTCGATTATGCAGTTCAGACAGCATGACACAAAGTGAAGAAATATAATGATCACAACTCACAAGTGTACTTTTGGAGGGCAAGGCCCATAGGTTTGAGTTGCATTGACGATTGACAAGCCACCTCCTTACTGCTTAGTGCTTAATTGCCCTGAAATCCTGAAACTAAGAACTTGCCAGTTTGCGTTCACCTTTCAGAAGAGATTTTCTCAACGGTCACCTTTCAGAAAACGGAAGTTTCTCAACGTTCACCTTTCAGAAGGGCAAAATGTTGGAACGTTCACCTTTCAGAAAGCTGAAATTTTATAACATCCACATTTTAGAAAGAGGCGAGTGAAATAAACAGACTCAAGACGTTAGTTCCGAATGTGCAGCAAATTCTGATGAACTGTGTTATTCGGCTGGTTTTGCAATTTTATTTCTTGCTAAGATTTTTGACGGTTTCTCGTGAAATTTAATTTCAATTTAGTTAAATTGAACTTACTTGTGGGTGTTCCAATACATGCAGATTGATCCAACCCAACGTGGCAAAGGAATGTATTTGCAAGGAACGCAACAAAATTTTTGGCCCTGGGAGTGTCGAATTAGCTCTCATTGCAAAAACGTCATAATGATCTTATCATCTACAAGCTTAGTAAATTTGTTTTTACAATATGCTTATAATTACAATAAGGCCATCCGGACTGCCTTTGCGGACAAGTATGAACCGGGCTTAGGGGCCTATTCCTTTGCCTGCTAGTAAACCCGGGTCGTTTACACTAAATTGGAATTAAATTAATCAAAAATTAGGTTAAATTATGAATTAATAATTCTTATTTGTACTTATCGCATACATAATATATATACATATATATATAATATAAAATAAAATACATATATAATATAAAATAATATATATATAATATAAATATATATATATATATATATATATATATATATATATATATATATATATATATATATATATATATATATAAAAAATTTCAACTTTCTGAAAGGTGAACGTTCCAAAATTTCAACTTTCTGAGGGGTGAACGTTGAGAAAAGCTTTTCTGAAAGGTGACTGCCAAGTTGAATTTCTGAAAGGTGATCGCAAGCGGAATTTACCCTATATAAAATGTAAGCTGTAAAATCTCTTAAAAATGACCGCAAGGTCGAAAAATCGCGAAAACTGTAAAAAATTGGTTTTTGCCTATTATATACCTAAAGTTTAAGGTGAAGGGTCGGGTGACTACAGAAATTGGAAATCGCTTCGGTCTCATTTTTTTGCGATACGCCATTGCGTGAGCCACCTTGGAGGCTTCAAAAACTTTTAGACCCTAAAAGTTTCGTATGTAGTCTTTCCTAGTCCCCTGAAGTTAAGGTTGACTTCAGATGATATTGAAACGCTGCCCTCTGCGTGAAGACTGAAGATAATAAATTGAATATTATTCAAGTTGCTACAGACTTGACCTATATACTACAGTAATTTTGCTCTGCTGTCTTCGTGTATGTATAGTAAATAGTTTTTTAGCAGCATTGATTATGTAATATTTACATTGTTTCATTTTATTTAAGGATCTGTTGTTTGTGCAATATTGTTGAGTCTGCGTACCATTATTTAAATAGTTTAAATCCGTCTTGTTTATGAATGTAGCTTGTTTTGAAATAAAATGGTAATACTTATTGCTAGTCCTTATTGGTGTTGTCTTCATTTTCTTCTATCTTCGTTTTATTGATCTTTTTGAATGCTTCCAATATTAATTACTGTTATATATTGCTAAAGGCCATGTTAGTAAGCTAAGATTTGCAGTACCAGAACCAGGTTAAACAATTGGGTTTCGAAAAACAAGCACAAGGTGTATTGAAGGACAAGCAAAAAGTTTTGAAGGGCAAGCAGGCTGTTTCGAAGGCCAAGCAGTAGGGATGGAAGTCTCGGTTTTTTTTCCGAGACCGAGACCACGAAACCGAGACCGAATTCCGAGACCGCCAAAACCGAGACTTTGGGTCATTTTTTGCCATTTGTTTAGCGGGACGCAAGCTGGACGCAGTGATTTTTTTTGCAAGTCTGACTAGAAGATCCTCAAATGCCATGAACAGAGACTGGTGCCCGAATTGTGAAAAAATTTCCGAAACGTCTCCAATTGACCAAATTTGCCCTAAAAATCTAAAAATTTCCAATTTTCTTCTGGGAGCTGCCGTCCTCAGACCCCTACAACTCGGTAGCTGGTGGCCATTGCTTTTATGCTTCATAAAAGATTAAAATATACATGTGTATATGGTTGCATTGGACACTATTTATTAGCTCAGTACACTGTGTAGTACTTTAGTGTATCATTTCTTGCAAAGTCGTACTCAGGGTAGTAAAGTCGCACTCAGAGAGAACTCCCCCACCCGAAATTTTTTCACATTAAATTTTTACACGAAGAGTCCCACCTTTGGTTTTTATTGCCTGGCCAAAAGAATTTCGGATACGCCTCCAGTTGACCAAATTCGGCCTAAAAATTAAAAAAATCTTCAAAAAAAAAATTTTTTTTTGGGGGGGCTCCAGTCCCTAGACCCCTGCTTTGTGGCTTAATCATCTTGTGTTTGAAATTCGAATTAAAGTGTTAAAATTGCTAAAATGAGTATTTTACTCTATTACAAAAAATCGAAAAGTCATTTCCCGAACTTTTTTTCTGGGTACGCCAATGTTTTTTTGCGTCAAAAAGTGCAAAACGCCGCACTTTTTTCTCTGAAATTTCGCACTTTTTTGGTTATGTGCGTCGCGTGACGTACTTTTTTCGGCTGAAACTGAAAAAAGTCTTTACGTTTCAGGCTTAAACTACAACTACATACAATTGGTTTCGATAACAATATAACGATAACGATTAGTTATGATTAGTGTTACGACTTTCGTCCCAACACTAGTCCCTAAATTTAGAAGTTTAAGCTCGGCTTTCGCACACTCTAACTTTGGTTTTAATGACCCGCCGGAAGTTCTGCCTAAAAATTTTAAAAGTGTCCGAATTTTGTCCTGCGGGCTTCCCTGCAACTCAGCGACTTGGTATGGCGTTTGGAATGCAAGTTCAAGTGGTCAAATTTCTAAAACGTGCAATTTACACGTCATTCCAAAAATTATAGAAAGAATTATAGTTTACGCTACTGTTTCCGTTAATGGCAAGGGTCGGTCACCGAGAATGTCAATAACGTGAATAAAGTATGGAATACACCAATAAAACGCACGACTTTTACGGTCCTAGCTGGACGCACGGTCATTTTGTGGGACGCATTTTTTTTGAACGGGACGCAGAATGGACGCAGTCTCGGATTTGAAAAAAATCCTGGTCCGGTGCAATAAACTACTACTACTACTACTACTACTTTATATTCGAAGAATATGCTCAGCATTGCAAGCATGTCGCAACAAATTCTATCCAAAATTAATTTATATAACTACTGGCAAAACGTGCTTGTTATATTTTTTCATTTATATAAACTTTTTCTGCAATATATAGTTTTGGTAGACGTTGAATCACTGGGGACTATGACGTGACCTCCTATCCTGGTTCTGGCTGAGTAATTCAGAAACCAATTTGAGCAGCTGTGCTATTCCTTTCAGATTTAGCAAGTGAGTGTCTCTCACTCTCGGCAGAGAGCTATTTATTAGATGACGTAAGAGGCAGCCTGGCGGCCAGAGAGGGAGGAGTCATAATATTGATGTTTACTATGTTTTCACGCATTCTCCTCAAAACAAGACTGGAATGTTTTTGTCACGAAAAGTTTTATCCATGGGATTCATTTAACTCTTGGAGCTGTAGGGGAATGGGGGCAAGGTTTTTTACAAATTTCATTTTGTTCAATAGGTACGTTTGCTTCTTGCTTTTTTTCCGCCGCGTCCCAGTAGGTTATAGGCTTTCAACAATCATACTGCTTTAACAACATAGAATTCAGACACTATCGTCATGTACTGAGTTACCAGTGTTGGGGACGTACTGTAACTTGAGAATCGTTGAGAATTAAGAAATCTTTGTAAAAAAATCGCTAAGTTAACTATCGAAATAGTACCAGTATCAGTAGCAATGTGAATAGCGTACAGGTACACGGTACACTAAACAATTGCTTGTGAAAATTTTACTTGGGAATCAACTAAAAGCAATCAGTCACAGTTATATACGGTAACATATCTCAAAATGGTGGGTCAAAGTGGGTCGGTTTTTGGAACGAAATTGGGGCTCAAAGCAGCGAAAATTCCACAAACGGGTGGGCCGGTAAGGGTCAAGAAGCTAGCAAATCTGCAAATTTTCCGACAGTTTTTGACATAAAAATGTAAATTTACTGATCTTTGTGACAATAAAACAGCTAAAACTTCATGAAAGACATAAGCAACGAGCACTAATCCGCAGAGTTGCAGGGATCTGGGGGCGGCAGCCCTCAGATGAAATTTGGAGAAAATTTTCATTTTTAGATTACATTTCGGAATTTTTTTGTGGCCGTGGCCCGAGCCATAAGGTATGTACTTGACTTTTGTTCCTTCTAGTGAAGGAACTATTGTTTTGAAACCAACTCTGCGCAGTGTTAGCAGCTACATGCTGTTATGCGCATATGATTAACACGTTAAGTCAGTATGGGAGCTGACTGCTCTTTTTTTTGAAAACGTTCCCAATTTTAAACGAACCAATTGTAAAGAACACTTTCAGAGATCTTAAATTGTAATTTTGATTGATTTTTGTTCATTAAAATTTTTTAGGCCAATGTAATGTTTCAGACAAAATACATATGCATGCAATTCACGTGGCTGGCTGTCTGGACTATCATTTGTTTTCCAGTTTCAAACTTCAAAATGTGGCATAACCTCTAGTTTTTCAGTTAGCTATAGCAAAGTTAATGTAGGTTTGTTATTATTATTAAAAAATATTAATTATAAATTTGAATATTTATTGAGCGTATACTAGTCATGTCATTTTTCTTTCCGGGAGCCGTGACAATTAAAACATCATATCAATCAGGGTTGGCGCGACAGCGCCCAACCCTAGAATAGGAGAAAATCCACTCAATGCGGTTTTGAAATTTAATTTTTTAATAACTTAAAATATAAGCAAGCAAATGACTTTTAATTTGGTGTGTGTATCCGATCCGCCTAGTAGAAGGCTATATGCCTGCAAAATTTCGGAGAGATTGGTTGAGTCTAACTTGAGATATGAAAAAAAGACTTTTGCAAACTTGACATTTTCCGTCTTTTTTTTCAACTGCTCTACCGGACCGGACGCTTGTAGGGTTGTCGTGATTATATGTTTTTCACATTTAGTTTGACCAAAGTTGCAAAGTGACGGGCCACTTTTTTTAATTTCGTCCCCGTTCGGTCTCTGCTTTTTTGGGGTCCGAAAAAAATCAAAGTCCGAAAAATTTCTAGCCAACTTTTGAGAAGTCACGCAAGTGAGGTAGCCTCCATCTCTTGCATGCAGGGTAGTGTAGTGGTGCTATAGTGCATCTGCTATTTTGAAGTCGATCGTGTAACTGTAGCTCAGGGGAGGGGGCTCGGAAGGTAATTCACGTGTAGTATGGGGGTAGGCTACCCTGGGCAGTACAGCCAAAACGGTTATAGATGGAGGTCTGTCGTTTTGTATGCGAATATAAACTCATATACTGTGCATTGCAGGGTGCCCATAGTTTTGCTGTCTGATTTGCCTAGTAGCCAGAACTGATGTACCCCCCTCTGACACCCTTGAAAACATGTTTTTTCCTGCTGCGCCACAGCGCAGCAGGCTTCTTTAGAATGAGGTGAGCGGAAAATAACGTGCAACTAAGTGAGAATTCTGTGTGCGTCTCTGTGCATTTTTATCAGCGTAATTGTGCGGTTGCAGGTGAGCGTCAGTGTGCGTTCCAAATGTGTCTGTTCTACAGCTCTGTCCATTGTTTGTCTATGTGTCATTGTAACTACCTACGTACGTAACGCACGGCTAAAGTACACACAAAATCTGAAGCTCATTTGCATAATATACATGAGTATGTTTAAACACAATGAAATATTAGTTGCAAAAATTGTTTATCACCAATTTAATATTCATAACAGTCGATATATTTTCCTTTGACTGATTACATAGTAAACTTGCAGTAAAGTCTCACACAAGTCTCACTTTAAAAGTTCATCTCACATTATTCACATAGTCTCAATTATCCACTGTTCACAGTTCACTTAAGGCGTAATTAAGAATAAAGATAAAATGAAATTTATCTTTGGCACGATGTCACAAACAAGACCAGTACCACTACAAGAGCCAACACAAATATGTATGCTCATAGAGAGACTCAGAGTGCATTTTTGCGGCAAGTACGGCGTTACTTGCAGCCTTTAGAAATGGCAATATCAATGCACCCAATGAAATTGACTTCAGTATTCCAATCATCAAGCATACGAAAAGCTGCTACATGGTCAACGTAGGGGTAGGGACCGACATTTAAGGCATAAATGAGCTTCCAAAAGTTGCCCAAATGCATCATTAGTTAACACATTTTATATCAATGAGCAGTTGTCAGAGATTTATGGATGACCGGTTGACGCAAACATATGTATGAATTAGAATGGTCAGCAATGAAACGGGATTGCAGTAACCCATGTCAGAGAGCAATTATGTTATTGCAAATATTGCTGTGTGCAGTTTTGCAGTTTTTTGATGTGGTTCGAAATCACTGATTTTGATTCTCACTAGCATGGCTATACTGAGACTTTCAAATTGTTAGCGAAAAAGGGGGCGCGGGCGCACGCAAGCGGTCCCGCGGGCACAGGAAAATCCCCCGCCCCCCCCCCCGGCCACCCCACACAGAACCGCGACCCCCCCGCACCCGCGCAAGCCCCAGGAGCGAAAAAAAGAAGCACGAAGCGAGCTCGCAGAGCCCAAGCCGCCAAAAGAAAACCCCCCGCCCACAAACCCCCCCCCCCCCCCCCCCCCCCCCCCCCCCCCCCCCCCCCCCCCCCCCCCCCCCCCCCCCCCCCCCCCCCCCCCCCCCCCCCCCCCCCCCCCCCCTAATATAGTTTTTACATTGGTCACGGACATTCGGACTATAGCTATATAGACGAGGGCTAGGATGCAAATGCCAGCAAATCTAAAAATTTATAAATATTTTTGACATTACGGACCGTAAATTTACTAAAACTGTCATTTTCGCTTAAAAAACTGCTACACTTAACACTTGACAGCGTATTAAACAAACAAATGGTGAAGAATGCACCTATTTATACACACCCATGGGCTTTTCTGAGATAAAAACACGGAATACTGAGTCACCGTCTTGCCGGGGTCTGTGGGCGAGAGCGCCCAGCAGAAATTTTTTCCGGACGGTTTATAAAAACCAAAGGAGGATTTCAAATTCTTCCCATCCCCCCACTTCTGACAACAGTCAGGACAGGGTTGAAATCAGGGGCCGGGCCTGGCCAAAATCAGGGCCGGGGTCTGGCCAAAATCAGGGCCGGGGCCTGGCCAAAATCAGGGCCGGGGCCTGGCCAAAATCAGGGCCGGGCCGGTCCTGATTCAAACTTCAGCCGGTCGGCCCGGCCGGGCTTCAGGGCCGTAGAGCTCATCTCTACTGCTGAGGTTACATAATATTTGCACCAAGGAATGCGACATGCATTTTTGCTGACTTTGATTTTGCTAATCTGCACTACGCATTTTTTGTAAAATTTTAAAAGTGTAAAATCACTTTTGCAGCAGTTTTCAGAAGCTATATTTTTCGTCTCAAAAAACTTAATCTTCCCCTGTAAATTGAGACAGATAGCCTACATACTATGCAGAAGTACATTTTATGTATCTTTGCTTTACCATAGTCAATGCTTAATGTATTTTGTAGTTAATTATTATGTCATTATTTTTGCTATCTATGTACCTAAACATAATAACACGAACTGTGACTTCAGCTGTGTTTGTGTGCCCTATTAATTTAGTTAGCTTTTGTTTACATAGTGTAATACAGTGTTGCTTAGTGATAGATCTAGCAGTGATGCTTTGAAACTTTTCAAGTACACTCATTCATGCAGGGTCGAGAGTATTAAAACTGTTTTTGATAAATTTTTCAAGTACAAATATTTAATATTAGCTTACGTAGTGACTGTGAGTACATTTATTTAGTGACACATCAAATGTATATACGTAATACTTTCTTAGTACAGCTTACATAGTTTGCTACATTACAGCGTGTGTAGTGCTTATCAGTTTGTATCAGAATGCTGCATTCTTTTGATGTTTCTTTTGTTTGTGTAGGATTTCCGTTTTTGCAGTGCGTTTTGTTGTTCCTTGTTACTTGTACATACATGAGGGTAACGGAACATTAGGAATTTAGGATGATTATATATTTAGGTTATCATTTTAAGTTTCAAAGTTTTGATACTTCAGAAATTAAAATAGTTTATGTAATTATGTACATATATGGTGATGGGTTTGTATTTTTGTATTATGTATAAGCTCCCCCTTTTTAGCCGTATTTTATTCAAACTACATGTTTTGTAAAAGTGATGTTATATGCCTCATTTATTTCCAAAGTTACTGTGTGAAAACTCATGTTTTTGTTAAAACATTGTTGTTACTTTTTCCATTGTGTGCTTGCAGGTCGAGCGGTGTAATTGGCGGCGTTACCTTTTCTCCCATTAAATGATACATTAATTTGGTAATGATATCACACCCGATATACACAAATTTCTGGTTAGTTTAACATTTACATTTGACATAGAACGTTCAGAAATACAATTTCCCACATTTTTTGTAAGAACTTGTTGTGCCTAAAGAGCCTATTCACTTCACTGCGTCATTGATTTCACTCCCTGCTATTGTCGTGAGTGAGCTGGGTTGTAAAGGAAAAGTTTCAAGTATATAAATTCGGGGGAAATGTTTGATATTTAGGTCAAATGTCATTATTAATTTAACATTTAAGGCATCGATTTTTTGATTTAAGCCGATTGAGATTTGATCGGTGGGGTAACTAAACGCAGATGGCTGACCCCTGTGATTGGGGGTGGAAGCGGGGCTGATAGATCTCCGCCTTACCCCTACCATAACCTTAACTTGATGTGATTAGGCCTAAGCTTGCAATGTTCTATTGCGTACGTATGTATGTATGTCGTAGGCTCAATACCACTGTGCATCTGTGGTAACACTGTCCATTTTGCAGAGTGCGGCACTCGGACGGTGAATTTGGTAGTCTGAAGTTTTTCACCTTAATGCCTAGGTCTTACGGTTGTCCTCTTGTGGACCGGTCTGTAAGGAATTTACTCTATGACTTGACCTGAATTTCACCAGTTATATAACACTTTATTTTCTTTATGCAGCGTTTCTTCAGAACACGTACACCGCACACTTGAACCTCTTCGCACAGCTAAGAGCTTCAAAAACACAAACAAAATCTGTTTTCTCGGTGTCTGTATGTTTCAAAAAAGCCTGCGTGTGTTTAAAAAAGCCAGCTACGTATGTATGTGGATATATTGGCATGAATTTTGCTGTTGAAAGTTTAAAACCTGTTTTACTGATTCTAGTGTGTTTCTGCGACTCTGCGTTGTCTGTCGGCTATTGCATTTATGGCTAAAGTTTACAGACATTTTTCAAGTGCATTTCGCGTATTCTCTCATGTTATGGTTTCTCTGAAGTTTTTATAAACTATGTCTCTATCTTCATTCATAAGACATGGGTGTAAATTAATTGGCTGTTGTTAAAATTTACGCAAGCACTTTCACTGTCTAGTAGTGTTCACCGGTGATGGTAGGCATGGATGTCTTAATTCAGATATGATTCTCTGCATATGTTTGTGGGCCTTTTCATAAATTAATATCAACTGGATTAGATTAACTTTATAACTTAATGTAGGATTAATTTTAAATTTTCTTCAACTTTAATTCTTAAAATTTTGCAATCAAAAGGAGATGACACCGTTTAGTCGTTCTACAAAGTTTCAATTTCGCCAATTGTATGTTCAGTGAGTTACTCAAGTTAATCTACTCAATCTAATTCAGTTAATATAATTCATGAAAAGGTTCTTTGCTTTGGAATACTCGTCTTCTATACGTCTTAATTTTTTTGTACTTCACTTTTTTTATCGACTACAAACCCTGCATAGGCCTCATTGTGTGAAATATCCATACAGCTTCGTACCGTGACATTTTTACGAAGTTTCTGTTGTCAACATTTTTTATCCTTGTTGCACATTTAACATGATATTTGCTGAGGCAAAAAACAAACTGGTTTTTAGGTTTGAATTAGTTGTTCAAGGGTGTTTTCTCATTTTCAAAATGCGTCCGAAATTCAATTTAGTCAAATTATATCGGTTCAATTTGTTATTGGTGGTATGTGGTTACTGTTGTTACAAAAAAACCAAAAGGATGGAAATTTTATGAGGTTTTTTTTAATTTCAAATTGTTTTGATGATTGAAAAAAATTGCAAATTAGGCTTAGCAGCAGGCGACAAAGTTGGAGTAATGATGAATAAAATTTATAGTTGGATTCAGATGCGACCACACTTGGACAACAAATACTCCTGTGATGTTTAAGTCTGCCGATCGGTCCATATTTGAATGGGTCGTACGGGCAAACGGATTCAGAGCACGCGGACTAAGCATATTTACGTCAGTTATTTAAGTTAATTTTTTAGGGCAAACAGCCTTCGGAACATACGGATGTACGTACGGGCGTACGGACATATGTGCGTAGTGGGATTCATGGTGTTTTTGAGCCATATGTACGTTTACTGGTACTTTGTCCGGACGTCCGTTTATCCGTTTTCCCGTATGTCCCAAACACAATGTCCGTATAGAAATGATAGAATCGACCCCCAAACTGTAGTTTTTATATTAATATACTGCATATTAATCTCCACGTGCAACATACATGGAAAAATGACAAAAAGCTGTGTTTGATCACTCATTCGTAATGCGGCACTGTCTGTGATCTCAGGTGCTCTCATATGCTGACTCAAAAAATTCATTTGGTTTCTATGACGTACGCCATTACAGTATGGATTTGACGCCACGGCTGACCTGGTTAGCTGTTACCTTTATCTGCAATTCCCATAGTCGAAAATTACGTGCAACAAGCACGTTTGGTGTGTAAGGTTAAACTAATTTTTGATAGATTTTGTTGCGAAATACTAACAGTATCGTCATTGAGCACATTCTCCATGTGTCTGATTCGTGTAAGTATATACATACATACACAGCTTTTATATTATGTCTGTTTAAATTTCAGCTGATTCATGGTTTTAGTTTATATCCTGACAGCTGTTTAATCACAGTTAGAATGTGGTCATGTTACTGTTGATATAATAATCATCGATCGTTCATTGCTGAAATTGATTGTGTTTTTTTAATTGATCTTGTTTAAAATTTCTGTAAATTTTAATTTCTGTGGCTCAGCTCTAATCACAAAATTGTTTATTGGCGACATAAGACTTAAGTTACGGTCATTAGATTAAATTTGTATATAGATCCTTATTTTCTACTTTGTAAGTTTGGAAACATGTATTTATGCACGGGTTTTACGAAAAACAGTCGCGAGGAAAAATGCTTGACGATTGATGATTAAAGACAGTGAAGTCGCATATTATTGATTTTTTAATTGCACTTATGTTATGGTCACGGCAAAATGTTCAATTCTAAAGTATGACCAAACAAGCCCAATCTGCGGCAAAATCTTCTGTAAGCATAAAGCATTCACTCACTGTCAGGTACATCGGCCAGAGCCAGAGGTCATCGCAAATCTGTTGTTTGAGCTAAATTGCACTTACCTGATTCCCTGATTCATTTTTTTATAAAAAGCGTGTCTTTTTGCAGTTCCTAAACTGCAAAAGTTGTAAGTCAAAAACATCATTCTGGTTAATCGTTAGTCGTAAATAAATTCAGACGGTGTATATTGTTGTATATCAGATTGTGGTCTGTGGGTATGTACGTGCGTATATGTATGGTCGGTTAGACAGACGTGAATCCATTCCTCACCGGTATGGCGTTTATAACAGTAGATTCCATCTTCATCAACGAATAAGCTTTTATGAATGAATATTTTTTAAATTGTTACTGTTGTGTACTTTGTTCCCAGTTTATTTCAGCTCATATTCGTAATCAGAATTGTACCAACATTTCATAAACGTCTGAGTTACTTCTATGTTTTGATGACTATGTTTATTACGTTTAGTTTTACTCATGTACTTTGGGGTTTGTTTAAAAGATTAGCTTCTGTAGAAAACTGACTCGCATGTTGTAAACATTTTTGTGTCACTTTTTTACCTCTAGTTTTCTTGGTCCAGGACTCTTGTACATACATATTTCTTCGGAATAGTGGCGCAAATATGTCAGATTCTTATTAACCAGATTTACATTTTGCAATCTATTTATATTTATAAGTTAATATCGACAGTCATTATAATTTGTAACATATATATTGTTATGCGTACGCATATTTGTTTATTTAATATTATATCATTAAACCGTCTCAATACTGATACGTGTATTCGTGCATTTATCAATTTGAAAACCTGTATGAAGCTGTTTCGAATTGACGTTACGGTTAATACATAGTTGAAGTTTTTTTACTGTATATACTGTTGTATATATGAGTCATTTTATTTTATTCAAGTCTATACAGTAATTGTCAGACTGTTTTTAGTAGAAACTGTCGCGTTTTGTAAATTTTAAAGGTACACTTCTCTTTCGGTTATTTGAAAATATATAACGTTTAGTGAATTTCATCTGATTATTTATGTGAAAGGGCCGAATGATTCTAATTAGTTTTTTCACTAATTTTTTTGTTGAAATTGTGGCGACTTTTATGTACTTTTTCTTTACGTTGACGGTGTGACGGTGTGTCGGTGTGTCAAATCCATTTCACACGACGGTGCACGAGCGGGGCAACGGGCACATGAGCGCCCGTTTATAATTAGTATCTTCACAGTTCACACTGCCTGGTGCATTATTTTACTCTGTTCAGCAGGCAGTGTGCGTGTGTGGACATTTAATTGTAGATTGCTCCCGCTCATCATGCGTCCGCTAATGCACCCATTAAATCGTGTTTCACGCGATGGGGAAACTCGTGGGGCATCGTGTAGTATCATGTGGCACCGTGTGACGCCCCATGGGGTGCCCCGTGGGCGTGGGGCAGCGTGGGGGGATTCCCACGTTTCTCCACATCGTTTGAAACAGGCTTAATGCGCGATGGCACACGCCATGTTTAAAATTCTTTCTCATGTAAATAGGCCCTTATTGCATAGCTTATTGCGCCATGAGAAATCGACTTATGAAATGAAAGAAAAATGTCTGATTGTTTTAATTCATTCTTGAACTTCTTTTGGATAATAGAGCTCACAATAGTTCGAATATGACATGATTTTCCATCCTCAGCGACTGACCAGACTTTTTTTATCTTGCTGTCAAAATTCTACGAAACCCTTTTGCTTTTTCCCACTTAGATTTTTTGGCAAACGATCACACTTGTTAATTTATTATTGATCAGTGTTGATACGTGAACGTGATATATATATATAATTTTTCTTCAAAATAGGAGGTGGCGCCTTTTATAGTTTCTAGCTGAGAATATTGCTGCAAAAATGTCAAAATTTCTATATTAGAGTGTCAGATTAGAGGTTTTGCTTCGAAAATTGCTGACCGAAACTGACCGCACAACCCGTTTCGGGACAAGCCGCAAGCCGCCATTGTCCACAGCAATCCGACCGACTGCAAACGCTTTTTAACGTTTTTAACGAATTTTTAACTCTCTGTCATGGGTCATATGGTAGCTTCTAAATATATATGTTTACGCTAGTTTTCAAACATCATTCATAGTTTTGCTTCTAATATTTCCTGTATTGGCAAATCAGTTGGCAACACTTTGGAATAATAGCAGTTTTTTAAAACATTTTGTTTGCTTGATTTTACAGTTCACTGATATTCAGTAGCTACTATTAGTTGGTAAATATATCAAATAGAGTACGTTTTTTTAGTTTTAAATCCGTGTTTATACCCCTGGTGTTTGTTTTTGTTATTTTAGACTGCCGTTTTGTGATGCATGGCGTATTCTGGTTTGGGTTCGGTGAATTTATACGGCGTAAGTCTGAACCGTTGTTTTGTTTTTTTGGTTCGTCTGGTTAACCCATAATGACAAAATTATATATTGAACTAGAACCTAAACTAGCAAACTATATTCATATAATGAAATAAAAAATCAAGGCGTTGCCCCAAAAACTGCTTCCCGATTCAGTAAGCATGAAAACGAGCCGCCGGTTTTAACGTTAGCAGGAAATTTATCCGTAGATGAAGATATCTTGAATAAATGGCTTTCAAAAATGGAATGGATCTGCTTTTTGAAGTTTGTTGGATGGATAATATGTTATACTGAACATGGAGTATAATAATGGTAATTGTAATATATATTTAGGTTTATATATTATTTGGTATTGATTTGTATTTGGTAATTATGTCTGACAGAATGGCTATGCAAATGAACTAGTCACAGATTGTCTATAAAAACTTTATTCATATGCAATATCCGTGGTTGGCTGTATTGAAACAACGCCTTAGCCTTTCGATCGTGTGTCTTCATCTTAAGATGTTTTTTAGACGATAGGTTGTTGAAAGTTTATGTACAAATTTTGTATTTTTCCAGCTAGTAGCTACCATATCTCTGTTCAAACTAAGCATAATCTAATCTATGTAGTTGTATTATTTCAGTTTATCTATTGGTCAATGGTTTATTATGGCTGAGCTCTCTCCCACAAGCTGATGCTGCCTCATTAACCATATCAGGGTCACGGGATATTAGCGCTGGTGATACCCTCAAACTCACTTGCCTGACTGACGACCCCAGTGCGGGTCCACTAAAATGGACTCTGCCGGCGAATCAGGTTGATAGAGCATAATATAATACATAGTATTGAGAATTAAGCATATAATATAAGAATTGAGTATTGAGCATATGATGTTAGCAGTTGCATTGAGCCCAATTGATTACTTTTTAACCGCAATACCAGCAGCTAATCACACTGAATAGATTAACACATATGGTATTTGGATTTTGTTTATTGCATTAAAAAATGGCTTATGGTGAAGTCGGGGTGTTAAGTTGTTTGATTTTTTCATCGGTTTACTTTGTCACTATTGGTAATGGAAGTATGTATATACATACATTGATTCATACAAAATTTTTAAGCTAAGAAAACCTGATGTTTTTGCCAACTAATAGGTAGTATATATAGGCTGTTCTGTTCCATAAATGTATGAGGGGGGATGGAGGTCGCCCCCCACAATCGAGGGTCGGAGGGAGGGTCATCCAAATTTGGGTAAATTTGAGTAAAAATGGCACTTTTTGTCGCAGATTTTGCAGAATTTTACAGAATTTAGGGTATTTGTTGTCGGTCACGGGAGGAGGGTCCCCAAAATTTTGACCTCGTTACATCATGTATGGCTGTAACTGTGTTTATTGCAGCGATTCAATGACTACCAGCCCACTGACGATCGTCTGTCCACCTCCACCCCTGGACCCGATGAGGCGGTCCTAGAGTTGACCGACACATCGTATGTGGACACGGGAAACTACACTTGCCAACAGGATGGTGATATTTCTGAGACCGTTTGGGTCTTTGTCAGTGGTTAGTTACCGTAGCATACTATATGATCGCAATATATTGTGGACGTTAAATGGATTATTACAGTACAAGTAGATAAATTCAACCCTATTTTTACAATTTAGATAATTTCCTTAAAATTTGCTTGAACAATGTGGTAACACAATAACCGTGTAATTTCGAATTAAGCTTGTCTTGAACCACAAAAAACGTTGGAACTTCCACATTAAGCATACTTCAATAATATAATCTCAAGACGCAGTTTTGGTTTCCCATTATCAAGAGTACATAATAGCGTCTCACTCTATATAGAAGAAGAGTGAGACACTCTCCAGCCTGCCTGTGTTATAGCGCAGGCAGATGCGCTGGTCGTTTTCAGGCTACATGTTGACATTCTGTGCAACATGTGGCAGGCCAATCAGAAGCGAACTCCTATTCTCTGATTGGCAGACGCCTGTGCACGTGCTCCAATCATAAAACGGGATAGGGATAAAAGGTTAATAACTCATTATTCATTTATAGTCTGCTTGCAAAAACATTAAAAAAGGTTTGCAAATACCTTTGGGATATTTTGACAAACTTTCAGCGAAATTGATTGAGAAACTTTTAAGAAATTTAGAAAAGTTTATATCTATAAAGTTTCGCAATCAATTTCGCTGAAAGTTTGCCAAAATATTCCTAAAAGTATTTTCAAACCTTTTTTAATGTTTTTGCAAGCAGACTATGAATAAATAATGAGTTATTAAGCTTTTTAATGCTTATCAACGCTTCAGCGATTATATACTAAATAGTGTTATGCAGAGAATCTACGCGCTGAGTGGCCAGCCACATGTTGCACAAAATGTCAACATGTAGCCTGAAAACGACCAGCGCATCTGCCTTTGCTAGAACACAGTCAGGCTGGAGGCTGGAGAGTGTCTGACTCTTCTTCTATTAGAGTAAGACGCTATTATGTACTCTTGCTATTATCTATCATAAAAAATTAATATTTCAATTATGATCATTTTGTGTTTCCTTGTTTTTTAGATTCGCTGCCAGAGCATTTGTTTCTAAAAACATCTATGCCCATGTTCTCTGTGTCTGAGCAGAATGGTGGCTGGATCGCATGTTATGCCACGCGGTCGGACGCAAAAGTGGTGTTGAAATCAAACTTAGTTGATATTCCACCGGATTATGTTGTCGGGTTAGTTATTAAGCAAGGCCCTGTTCACACAGATACTTTTTACTTAATACCTATTCTAGGGTTGGGCGCTGTCGCTCCAACCCTGATTTATACTTTTTTACTAAGTACATTTTACTTTTTACTTTTGCTTTTTACTTTATACGTTTTACATAAAAAAGTGTTCACCGAGCTTTTCAGTAGAGTTATTTTTTACTTAAGCGCAAGTCACTTTCAAGTGGCTGGCATTGGCGCAGCTGTGTGACAAAAGCAAATATAACCACTTAGAATGAAGCTCGATAGGCAAAAAGGGTAAAAAGTAAGTCTGTATGAATCAGGCCTAATAGTTTTTAAGTCCTATCTAACTACCGAAGTGGGGAGTTTTTGATGTACGGTTGCTTGCGTTTTTAAACGTCATGGTGTGTCCATTTTTGTGCATATTGAGATGTCATTAGCTCTTAGTATTTTTTCACGAATTCGCGACCTAAAAGAATGCTCGCGATTCCCTTTGTCTCACCTTTTGGAGGATCTCAGTAGTTCTAACGACATTGCTCTATTGGCCTTTTTTATGTACGGTCAACTAACCACTAATTATAATAAGTAATATCAAGAGTACATAATAGTGTCTCACTCGTTATAGAAGAAGAGTGAGACACTCTCCTTTCTGCCTGTGTTATAGCGCAGGCAGATGCGCTGGTCGTTTGGAAGCAACATGTTGCCGTTTTATGCAACATGTGGGTAGCCAATCAGAAGCGAGCTTTGCTTCTGATTGGCTAGACGCCTGCGCACGTGCTCCAATCAGCACTCAGGCGGCCTCACGTGCTCAAATCAGCACATTATCCGCCATTACAGCCATTTCAGTGTTAAATTTTGCCATGATCGGTCGGGTTGGGGCTTTTTTGGGTTTTTTTGCGCGGAATTGTATTTTGCCTACATTTTTATCACTGTTTTCAGGGATTATTGCTAGTATGTGCTGAATATGATGTTAACTGGTAAGTTAACTGTTTTTTGACAATTTTCAGGCAATAGCACGTGAGGCCGCCTGCGTGCTGATTGGAGCACGTGCACAGGCGTCTAGCCAATCAGAAGCAAAGCTCGCTTCTGATTGGCTACCCACATGTTGCATAAAACGGCAACATGTGGCTTCAAAACGACCAGCGCATCTGCCTGCGCTATAACGCAGGCAGAAAAGAAAGTGTCTCACTCTTCTTCTAGAAAGAGTGAGACACTATTATGTACTCTTGGTAATATTTATCTCAAAAAATAAAAAAATGACTTAGGCGTTTTTGTTCCAGCAAAGGCCTCTGGATTCCCCCAGCCAGTCTACCAGATCCTTTTCTCAAGCCTCAACGTGCTTCTTGTGAAGCCACTGCAGACAATGGCAACATCAAGGCGTCGTATCCCATTTTATTGAACAGATATAGTACGACATGCATGTTTTTTTTAAATTCCACTGAGTTCATTGTTTTGATTCTAGTTACTTTAATTTAATGGTTTCCACTTTAGCATTTACTATTCTATCAATCAGTAGTGTAGTGTGTGCTATTTTTAAACCACAACAGCAAGTAGAGTTCACAATAATAGTACCTAAAATCGGCCGTAAGACACTCTTCCAATTATGCCTTGGGAAGCAGTCAAAGTCCAGTCATAACTATTACCGCTGATTGGCTACTTATTTTAGTGGACTACGATGGGTTGCCGCGACCAACGATTGACACTAGCAAGGCAAAATGGGCTTATGTTGGTGGAAACATGACTCTGGTCTGCACCGAAGAGTTTCGGCAGTCCATACGAATTGGCAGGTGCGATTGGACGATTCCAGCTCAGGATGAACTTGATGTATGTCGCGGTGGTGGTCAGGTTTAGTTCGTTTCGAAATCGTTTTGTAGATCATATTCTTTGGTGTCTAAAATGAATGTCTGTTCGTGTGGGAAATGGTGAGATTTTGGAGGAAGATGAATTTTACACTTGGATTGTGAAGGTGGTTGAATGTGGTTCATTTTCGCATTGTAGTCTCAATCGGTCTAGGTGTTGTAACAGAGGGCTTATTCTGTGTTTGAATGTGGAAATTAGACAGAAATGGTTGTCTAATTTCCAGCTATATTCAAATACTAAACTATCGAAACAGTGTAAAGTATTGGAAAAAATGGTCAATGATTCCCATACTATGATTTAGACTAGCAGCGGACCACTTTGACCCATTGGTGCAACGAATGCAGTTGTGTTAATGTTTCAGCAAGGCAAGCGAGTGACCAGTAAGCTGAGTGGCTCTTCTGTGGTGACCAGTGTGCTGACCATTAACGAGCTGCGGGCCACGGATTCTGGACGATACACATGCACGTGCACCGAGGCCGTCCAGGAAGCTCATAAGAACGAATCCTTTGTTGATATAGCTGTTAGCAGTAGGTTTTGCATTTAGTTTTTTAGTCATTACTGTTTTGACTCTGGCTCAGGAAGTATACAGGGCATCACATAGTCTGCATATCAATTCAAGCAAAATTTGATTAGAAACCCGGTTTATACTTGTCCTTAAGAACGTAGGTCGCAGAGACAGCGAATTTCCTGTCAGCAATTATGCAACTTTGACTGAATCGTCTCGTCTAATTTCTTTACTGGACTGGACTTGACCCCGGCTTTCCTTGTGCAAAAAAGTGGCTCATTGGGAAATGTTGTTTTCTTGGTACTGCATAAGGACAAATTAAGAAAAACAAGTATGAACCGGGCTTAAGGCTTACTCGAGATTTCCTTGTTACAAATCTGCGAAGTTAAATATTGTTCTTTCTTCAGTTTAGTTATTTCATTGGTAAACTTACAATTTATCATTTACTTATAATAAATACTTAAAATACCTAGTAATATTTTAGCAACCAAAGGTCAAGTGCATATAGTTCATCATTCGCCAGTGAATCAGGAAATTGACAGAGGGTCCAGCACAGTCTTGGAGGTGGAGTATGCCGCATACCCCCTTCCAGCCGATGTCCGATGGTACCACATTTACACTGATCCAATCAAAGGACGAAAAGAAGATGATGTTACAAGGCTGGTTTGGAATACTTTTATTTATACAGTCTGGGTATGCAGGTAAAAATAAAAATGACCCGTAACATCAAGTCCGGCTGATCCATCCTTTGGGGCTCGGTGCTCATCTCCGTTTGATGGCTTGGAACGTCAGGGGTGCCACCTTACAAGCGACTACATCCGCGGTGAGAAGATGCCAGACGTAACAGGAGCAAATGTGTTGACTGAGCGTTTTGCTTTGCTTATACCGGTGAATGGGACTCGAACTACAAACTTTAGTAATCTAGGGCCTTATCTAATGGGCTACAAGGCCACAGAAAGAATTTACAGATTTTAGGTCAAGGTTAGTTAGTACAATCGAAGCTCATTTTTTTGACGCAAAAACTCCAATTAGCAATTCCTTCTTCTAAGCGCTCAGCTGCTATAAAGGGATTTGTAATTCAATTCGTAAGTTTTCGTTTAGTTGGAGTGGAGTAGTTCTTGATAGTCCATTGCCGGAGCAAAAAACAAGAACTAAAAGTGTGTTGCCACGTTATGTTGTTTAACTAACAGCCCTGAGATACAAACTTATTATCACACATAGGTAATGTAGCCACCGTGGTAAAGCAGCTACTGTAGGTCCGTTCAGCCGACGAAATTGCAAAAAAATCACGCCGCAATCTGATATTATGCACTTTGAGTAGCGTAACTATTTCTTATTTTTGTTGGCTGAACGGATATACGGCTGTAAGTATGAATCGACTCTTATTCTGTTATATTTTTGAACGTTCTATTTTCAGAAGCGATCTAGGTCACCAGTCTGGCCAGCGACTGCGAGAGGACACCGGAACTCAGTTTGCCCGTCTCTCTCTGCAGCATCTACGACTGGAAGACAGTGGAAACTACTCGGTCACAATAAGGGCCGCCGATGTTCAAATGAGGGTCGATTTTCGACTTATGATTACAAGTAAATTTTATTATCCGTAGAGTCAGCAGTTGTTAATTAATAATTAATATAGTAATTAATTGAGTAATTGATTTATTAAAATCTACTAACAAGCATTCTGACATACACGTGAATATTGTCAGTTATATTGTACGAAATAAATTCATATGTATATACGTCCTATCTTTTGATTTCTTGCAATAAAATGATGAAGAATGGTTTTTGCGAACTATTTACTTGAGTTTTGTGGTTGTAACTGTATTTGCAACTGTTCGCTAAATTACATTTGTTCCATTGTGATTTATAATTATGCGCACTGTCATATATGCAATCTTTAGCAGACGTTTTTGGGCTAGGTTGAGTTGCTGACATCGAAAACACACTAGTTGATTCATGCTTATGGCCGTATGACCATTGAGTCGGCAAAACTACTAAATAATTACGCCACAGAGAGTGTAGGAGATCAGATTGTGGCTGATTATTGTGTAACCTGCCGGCTGAACAGATATACGGCTGTAAGTATGAATCGACCCTTCCATAAGTTTTGACAACACTTGGGTGTAGTCATTTTAGTACAACTAAAACAACTTATTTTTTGTCATTCTTCATTAGTTGGTAACTTCATTGTCATTTTGTAAATTGTCCAGCTAACTCCCAAATTGAACGGATCCTTTACTACCCCTCGGACGTCAATTGGATGCGGAATGCTGAATTCGGGAACAACGAAGCGCAGTATAGCGTAGCCTGTTTAGCTGCCGGCTACCCAGTGCCTGATGTAACATGGTCATTTAAGGGTTAGCACTCTTTTAGTTGAGTGTTTGTAATTGCTTACTGTGAAAAGAGAGGCATTCAGTGACTCGAGAGGTGCTTTCGCGCTTGCTCTTATGGAATTTTGTTCCTTATGTAGCCTCAGGTAGGTAGTCCTAGAAAGGACGTATCTGTTTTGGTCATAAAAGTAAATACAATACTGTTGAGAAGACAGGTACATAATATTATGATCAACTTATAGATACATGTTTAATGTTGGTCATTTTGTGTAACATCATGCTCAGCAGTCTTATATTTTTGTGTGTAAGAACACATAATAAGTAAATAATTATTTTACATTATGATATAATATTTCATGTCTAAATTTCAGACTGTATTGCGTCGGCAGATTGTGATTTTGATAATGTCGGTCCGTCGGTGCCGAATTTCGTCAGTTCTAAAGAAAAGGATGGCACTATTTCACGGCTGGTCAATCTGACCATTCGGGCGGACCAAACGGGCACCTTCAGATGCACAGCCGTCCAGCCCATGAAGTTGTTCGCTCAGCCTTCTGTGCGCACGGAAACGGAACAGTTTGAATTCATCGTTACTGGTACGACACTGATTGGTTGATTTGCAATGGTTTACAAAATTAGAAGCAATTTTATTCTGATTGTGAACACTAAAAATTTAAAGGCTTTTTTTGTGAAATAAATCAATGAGATTAATTAAATTTGATTAACTGATTGCATTTTCTCAGCGAGTGCACAATAATCACTACTATGACCAACAAAACAAAAAACGAAGCAGTTAAGGCGGTAGTTACGTTTTCGACAGTTTTGGTAGCTTCGGGTGTTTTTGGCCAAAACATTACATTGGCGAAATTTTTTGAGAGCTTGCCAAATCTTTTTTGGGCATTTTGACCGATCTGCTACTTGCCAGAAAAAAATTCCGATAACTTCACAAATTCACCAATTTTTGTCCGAAATTTTTCAATGCTCCTCCAAATGACCGTTTTCTATTAGTAAACGCAAACAACAAAATTTTCCTCTTGCGACTACAGTTTATACATCTCTGCAGTATTCTGTTTCACGTAACTTAGTCCTTCCTCCATCCAACTATTTTGTTTCTGTTTCTTTATATTGTGCAACTTTCCAGTTTCAATTTGTTACTTTGTTAAGAGACTTTGTTATTTGTTTATTGAAAACTTTGACAGATCAGGCTATGTTTACTGAAAACTTCACAGATCATGTTTAAAGAGGACATTCAGACCCGTCAAACGTGAAAGATGTAATTTGGAAAGAGTCAAAAAGTGTCTGATTCCTCGTTCCCGAATACCCAAAATAGGAAAACCTGTAAGAATAAGGCTTGCTATATTATTAATATGTACGAACGAATGTTTTATTGTTTGACATTTAGCGTCACAAGTTTGAACAAATCAGTTTCTACGAAATTTTTCCTCATTGTTTTTGACAAGCACTGTAACGCATCAAAATCATAATATCAGTCAATATAACCATATTACGGTTTCGCACGCACGTGGTTTCCTAAGTAAACTAAATAAAACACAAAAGTATATATACCTAAGCCGGGCGGGCTTTCATTTGGCGTCGCTGCCAACTTAGGGTGCGCTTCGGTGAAATAATTTATTTAATGCTACATATTGCTTAAAAATTAGATAATTTCAATGGCACAGAAGCGGAAGACACTTTTGAAATTCAGCTTTTTATTTTCATACCACTTTCAACTTCGACAACTATTTTCGGTTACGTGACCACAGAAGTTACAATAATCTGTAAAATTCAAACTTGTGTGAATCAAAATATTCGCTTCAAAACAGTGGCTAAAATATTTTCAAGCTTTTAGCTGTGCTAAAATTTCTTGATGAGAAAAACCTCAGTAGTTTGGTATAACTTTTGATTGACTACATGAATTTAGTAGCGGTCTTTGCAGGTTAAAGAACTTTGTTAGCACTTGGCAGTACCAAGAGTGCATAATAGTATCTCACTCTATTTAGAAGAAGAGTGAGACACTCTCCAACCCGCCGTTGTTTTAGCGTAGGCAGATGCGCTCATCATTTCCAGGCCAATCAGAAGCGAGCTCCGTTTCTTATTGGCTAGACGCCTGTGCACGTGCTCCAATCAGCATGCAGGCGGCCTCACGTGCTCCAATCAGCACACTGGCCGCCATTATAGCTATTTTCGTGTTATTTACTGTCATGATCGGTCGGGTTGGTTTTTTTTGTTTTTTTGCCAGAATGATATTTTATCTACCGTTTTATCACCGTTTCAGTGGATTATTGCTAGTGAGCGCTGATTATAATGTGCATTGGTATGTCAATGTGCATTGCACGTGCACAGGCGTCTAGCCAATCAGAAGCCGAGCTCGCTTCTGATTGGTCAGCCACATGTTGCACAAAACGGCAACATGTGGCCTGGAAATGACGAGCGCATCTGCCTGCGCTAAAACATAGGCAGGTTGATGAAGAGTGTTTCACTCTTCTTCTAAATAGAGTGAGACACTATTACGTACTCTTGGCAGTACGATGCACATCAATTAATTAGCTTTACATTACATCTGTAACAAGCTTGCCAGCAGGCACTGTTAACACGTTTTATGTTAAAGTTAACGTTTACTGTTAAAGTTGTCAAATTTTGTTATTTAGAGCATGTTCCATGTTTTGCTTGTAAAATTGACAGTTTATTGCCAACTATTTTTATTCTTTGCAGCAACATAGCTTGGCATATTTTTTGGCAAAATTTGATGGGAGGGGTGAGGGGGGGGCGCGATGTAGGGGCTGCACCCCTGCCCATGGATGCACCAAAATCGGGGGGGGGGGGCGCACCAAATTCACCATAAAACAGTATTTTTAGAAAAACTGGTTATTATACGTTAATGATACGTTTTTACGTTATTATTGCTGCACGGATACCAAATTTAACAAAAAAGAACCCAAAAACCCTTCCAAAGCGACAACGCTACAGCTGAAAAGTCGCTAAAACGTCCTTTCGGAAAAATTTAGGGGTATGGGGGGCATCCCATCTAAAATGGGTGCGCGCGACCAAATGGAGGGGGGGCGCCCCCCAGCCCCTCCTACTAAAAATATGCCAGCATAGCCAGTATTCGGCTTACTCAGAGCCCTAAGTTGTGTACTTAATGATAGAGAAAAGCAGTTACGCATCTGCTAAGTAGGTAGATTAGTATAATTTTCCAGAATTTTTAAAAATGTACAAATTTTTGCTTCTAAGTATTTCACCCAATACGCTGAATTAAAAAACCAATAATAAAAATGACACATCCGAAATTGTCTTGAAAAATGTAAAATAATGCACACGAAGATTGGAACTGAGATTTTGTCCACGGAAGTGCTTTTTTATATATTTCTGCAAGTAAATGAAAGCGGCAAACTTTTACTCCTACAGGACTGTCGAAAACGTTACTACTGTCTTACTACCAACTTAAGCCAAGTAGATTGAAGTCAAATCACGCCTGAAGTTTTGCAGCTTACCTAATCACAAAGTCAGCTCTTGAAATGATTCATATTGAATAGGTAATACAATACTATACAATACAATTTTTACAATTCCAGCAATACATTTTGGTATTGCTTTTAGATTTCAGTGCCATTCATGATACAAAATAATTCCATGTTATGATTGTGTATCCTTTTATGTTGGTGAATCCAAAACTTTCTAGTCAGTGGGAACTGGGAAGACCACTAGACGACACACTACAGTAGAATAGGCAGCGTAGCGGCAACCAAGAGTACATAATTGGAAGATTGTGACACTATTTTGTATCCTATCTTGTTATGTACTCTTGCTCTATTTAAGGGGTGACCCAGCACCAGAACTATTTGTAGCAACGTTTATTGTCAACGTTTTAGACATTCCGAATGAGTATGAAGGCTATGCTATTTTCCCGTTGGATCCAGCTCCATATTTGGTAGACGATACGGTTATTCTCAGCTGTCGCACGCAGCAGTATGATTTAGAGGCAACAAGTTGGACGCGGAAACTCAAGTCCGGTACTGCCAAAGAAGCTGTTCCAATCGGAGTGGACAAACGTTACTCGTAAGTTTTTGGCTCTAGAATAATGCACAGTTTAAGACTTTACTAATTGAGCGTGATATGTGGAGATCCGTGATACTGGTACTGCCGGGGTATTAATCCAGTAATCAACTGATGAAGTTGATAATGATAACATTGAAACGTATTGGGTTATTTGGCGTCAGTGAATGTAACGTTATGAAACGCATCCTACTATATCTTTATTCAAATGCATAGTCGTGACAGCTAAAACTCGGTTCAAATTAGGGGGGTCTTTTTTTGGGAAATTTTGACTGCCCTTGTGCCAAACGTCAGACAAAACGTACCGTGTTTTAGCAAAAAAATAGTGAATTTTTAAGGTGGCCAGAATTTAGGTAAAAATAGCATAAATTTGACAAAATGCCCATATTTAAGAGCCAATTTTGCAGAAGTTTTGCTTGCCCTCGTCCCTTGGCTCTTATTTTGCTTGCTCTTGTAACAAAATCAAAAATCTGGGGAGGTCCCGGATCCCCTCTTCAGACCCCCTCCGTGTTAAAACTGTGGCAATGATTCCCATTCGCCAACCAAAGGTTTCCCCTTCACTGATCCTATGCTTTAATCAAATGCTTTAATCAAAACCAATTAGTATAAATCGGGTTTAAGCTTAATATTAGTCACTGGGTAATTTTCTTGCACCTTTTGAAATGACGCTTGACTTTAAATTAATGACGGTGAATGTTGATGGATGAATAATTATTATAGGCACTTTTCAGTTCTTTTTACGCAAGCTCTTTTAACGGCATATTAACACAAGTTTCGTACTGTACTTATATTGCTGTCGTACTGTATTTAATTAGCATAGCGAATGCTTCGAGAAAGTTCACCTGTGGCATTGTCCGCAGCAGTATTAGCTAGAGTATTTGCGTAGCTATATGGTCGCCATAGTTCTATAGCTTTTACAGTAGCTCATATTCCTTTTTCTTCCTTGTTGACTGTTAAAGAAGACGTCATAACTATGACGTATATACTCAGTATGGCAGTGTTCTCAGTAGTGAATCTAGGAGGAAGTCTGAGTCATGACATAGACATACCAGTGTGCTGTCTTTTAAAAGAGTTATGAATTATGATACGTAATTTCTTACGTACGTATTTATGTAGACTTTGTGAGTGGAGTGCTTGTAGACAGTTTAAACCAGTCCGAAACGTTTTATTTTAATAAAGTGGAACTTTGTGAAGGAAACGTGTACACGTAGGTTAGAATGTTGCAATAAGACTGTGTTTAGCGAGACTGAGGTAAGCATGCCTGTATTATGCATTGCACTATTCCACCGCCTGTGTCGCTGTGCATTACGAGCAGTCATATTAAGTTGTTATACAGTTACCCACACAGTACCTACGTTAATATGTACCCATCAATGTCGAATTTTATGTATTAATGCACGCGTATTAGCTCATTGCGCCGTAGTTCTTTGCTCCAAAGCAATACATATGGTCAAATAAACGAGTTTGCTTTCCTGAAATTAGAACATACAGCACAGAGCTGAGAAAATTGGTTTTCAAAACAATGTTTTTATTCAATTTCGGAACCTGATGTTATTCAGTTTTGTCTGCTATTGTGTATACTGAAACCGTGTAATGCAATGGCAGTTCTTCAGCACAGCGTAAGTACCAGCCTCAGCCATAACCTATTAAACCACAAAGATATTTAATTTGTATTTATATATAGGTTTGAACAAAGTTATTTACTGAACGCAAAATATGAATATGTGACAACAAATATATACACATAACACACATTTATAGTAAACAAAAACAAAGACTTTAAATTGATAGTGCAAGACACACTACTGTAGATAACTACATATCATGAGGGATAAAAATTAAGTCAAGACTCAGACCATAGGGGCTGATTACTGTACATTCGGAAATATGGTATTCGTCATCCCTAACGATAAACTTTGGAATTCATAATGCATAAGGTTCAGTAACAGTGAGCAAAGAGTAAATTGTAAAAAGTGCCTGCCTACTGCCTATTAAGCCCAGCCCAATAAATTATTATTCTAAAGCACATAAATCCCCAAAAACCCTTTTTGTCTACCAACAAAAGTATCACTGGGCTTTTTCATATGATCAAATGTTAACCAATTTTTTAACGCAATATTGTTCAAACCAAATGGATAAAATTTAACAGATATATATGTTTGATAGTGACATTATGACGCTGAGAGTCAGTTGCGTAATTTTGTTGATTATGTTGAAATGGTCAGTATTCGTTCTTTTAAACGTTTTTACCAAGAGTACATAATAGCGTCTTATTCTATACAGAGTGAGAAGTTATTATGTACTCTTGTTTTTACTATTCAACGTTTTAGGTTAATAATTACCATAATGAATCTAGTTGACAGAAAGTGTCGCGTCACCATTACAATGGGATATTATGTATATAGGGAATAGGGATCTAGATTTTCAGAGTACCAGATCTACTACAGTCTGACCAAAATATGTTGAACACTGAAAGCCAATGGTGACAGGATTTTTGTCGTGACTACTCGCTGCAGTCTTGATGGTGGTATTTCATTCCTTCCCTAATGACTACTCACTAATGAAGTTATCATATGTGTTTTTCATTGTCTCAGGGTCCAGCATTTTTTGGTCACCGTTTGATGTGTTAAAGTGTTGCGAACAAAATTGGCCACTGGTTCATTCGTTCGACAATACCCGAATCATACTGTTATACCCGAGTAGCGTCTGCTCATTAAATCGCATTAAATGATCGTCTGTTTTACACGTAGGAAATTGTTGATTTGGCCGATTTGGCAGATCTGCCGAGCAGCGGCGTGGCCATAGTGGGGCTTTCAGCTTGAGCATCCTGCTTGTCTGAGTAGGTGACGACCGGACTGCACGGTGTCCCAGGGCTTAGGGTTTTGTTAGGAAGCGAGAGTGAGTTGGGCAACGCCAGGGGGCTGACTGGTCTTTGTGCAGTTCTTGGCGATGGATGTCGAGCCGAACTTAGCGACAGGGTCGATGATGCTTTTTTTGGTTCGATTGAGTCTATGCTGAGTCTATTCAAATTGCCGTGACGCAGATGTGAGGCTCTGTTGCCGTTCCAGTGATGCCCGTTAGCTTCCACGGCACTCGATCGCATCATAGAGTAGTTGCGACTGTTGAGGCTGTTGTGACGCTTGCCGTACGGATTGAACATTTCGCACAAGATTTCGTGATATTTCTGCGAAAACAGCATGTAGATGAAGAAATTGGCAGTGGAGTTGATGGATACCAAAAGATTGGACACATGGACCGATAGAGCCCACCAAGCTGCTTCGTATTCTACAAAAAAAAATTATTTAATTATAGCATTATGTCAATAGAATAGCTGCAGAGAGTAACGGTATTTTGCAGAAACTGACTGTACAAATTTAGTATGGATGGACCGCGGTGTTGTATTTGTGCCATAATAAATCTTTGGTGACCCAACCGTATACAAATGCCGCCATGTCGGGACATGGGACGTATATAGTACGGCACAGTTTACAATGTTGTCAATAAGTACATACCTAACAACCTGCGTTATGCCAAGGTACTTCTATATTCGCCTTTAGATTTAGCCCAATTATTCGAGTTTCATTAGAATACCTTTGGCCTGAGTCATCGCTTATCGAACCAAACCTATCTATGTGTTATCTGTTTCAAAGAAATTAACTGTCACAGCAAAGCTTCAAAGGTTACCTAGTAATTCTGCAATGTTGCACACGATGGGCAGTGTATTGCAGACCAGAAAGACCACCACCACCGCAATCAGCATTATGCTGACGTTCATTTCGCGTTTCTGCTGAGAGGTCAGCTGAGCTCGTCGTAGGTAAGCCCGTCGGACAGACTCGACCATAATGAAGTTGAGGAAAAGCAGAAAGCAGAAGGGCAAAATGTTCATCACAATGAAATAGCCGTAAACGTAGTAGAAGGTCATGTAATACCAGTTGGAGCGGAGCAAGCCTTCTGCTATGCTAGCCACCGGCGTAAAGGTCTGCGGATTTTGACATGGATATATTAAAGCCACTTCCCAGTAGCGACAGAAGTTATAAGCGATCGCAAAGGCTATCAACATGGGAATGACGAATTTGGCTTCTCTTGCTGAAATAAAACAAGCACACGTTATGTACCTATTTGAGTGACAGTGAAAATTTTGTAATACTGCGTACTGTAACATTACGTTAGATTGTTAGAATACTTACAATACGTTATTATATAATGTACATAGGCAAAGTCTTACAGAATAGGCGTGCGTGGAATGGTATTACTGAGAAATGCATAACTGCAGTAATTAACGCATAATGCACTGTAAGTAACCTCGCTCTTCATTTTTGGGAGGAAATAAATTTACGTGTAGTTTCCGTTACGATCTAGAATGCCCTGGTTCAATAGGCTAGATGGGAGCCTGATTTATTAAAATATTACGAGAATAGAGCTATGACAAATTTTTGGAACTACCTATATTATTAGTTGACTAGATAAAGGGATTGTACTAGTTAATCACGTTAGGTCTCGAACTATTATATATGTTTAAATGAATGAATGTGTGCATAAGCTTGAGTTATTAAAAAATTACTAACTTGTGCAAATAGCATTGGCATGAAGTGGAAATATAATGGCAACAAAGCGATGCACAGTTACAGCCACGGTCGTCCAGATGGCTCCGGTTTGGGCCATCATAGCGGCGGGGTAGATCCATCGCAACGCAATGGAGGTCACGTGATGCAAGCTCAGATTCTTGGTATAGACATCGATAGAGTTTAGGGACATTGTCAAAAAGCCAAACAGCAAGACGAACATGTCAAAGATGGCCAGCAGAGCCAGGAACGCATTAATGGTTGTTCGCATGCGGCGATTGAGAAATATGGCAATGTTGAAGCCGTTGAGAATCATGCCGATAAAGCACACGATGGACATTAGCACCCCGCTGATGACGTACTGAGCGTAAATCTCGTTATTGATGGTGTAGTTGAGATTGCAATCCAGCAGCCAGTCTTCGCCAGTGTCGTTGAACTCCCCACCTTCCATATGACTATGCTGAAACAACAGCATAACACTGGAGCTTACCAGGGGCCTGTTTCAATAAAATCACAGACGCGCAATATTGTGACAAATTTGGCTGCAAAATCAGGAGATTCGTAATGAAATTATACGTGTATTCATTACGAATCACCTGATTTAGCGTAACAAATCTCTCAATTATTGTGGACCTGTGAGTATATTGAAACGGAGCCCTGGAGGTAATGACACCAAGAATACCTAATACTTCTCACTCATTTTTATAGAAAAAGAGTGAGACATTCTGGTGGCTGCCTGTGCTATAGCGTACACAGATGCGCTCGTCGTTTTCGGCGTCTTTGTCTAGTTCTTTTAAAACAGAAGCCAATCAGAGGTCAGCTGCTGTTCTGATTGGCCAGCACCTGTGCACGTGCAGCAGGTAGTCAGCACTCAGGTGGCCATTGCAGCTTGTTGCGCAATTGCCGTGTTAGTGCTGATTAAAGCACGTTCATAGCTGCTCGCTTCTGATTGGCCGTATACTTGTTAGTTAATATAACTTTAACATGTAGGTCAAGTTTGAGGCGCGCATCTATCTGCGCTATATCAAAAACATGCAGTGGAGTGTCTCACTCTTCTTATATGAGAGCGAGACACTACTCTTCTTCTATAAGAGTGAGACACTATATATTGTGTACTCTTGATGATACTGAAATTGATAACCATTGACTAAAGCTAGTCAAGTCACCGATTTCAGTTGAGATCAGTGCCTGGTCAGTAGTTTGTCCCTCTCCCCGACAAAGGCTGTTACTCTCGATGTGGAAAACGCTTAGGGTGCCCCATGATGTTACATACGGCGCCCCACGTGCAGAATTCCCACGTTTTACTCTTTACGTTTTAATTGTGTGAAACAGGCTTAAAATCCACATTGTTTGACTTAGGGCCTATTCCTTTACCGGATTAAAGGGTCAATTATAATCGGACTAAACGGTTTAAAAATTAAACTTAAAAACGCCATTCCAAAACCTCTGGATTAAACGGACTTAACTTCTAGCGCGCTGCTTTTTAATCGGACTAAACGGACTTAACTATGCACGCTAATGTTAAGCGTGCATGTTAAATCCGTTTAGTCCAGTGGTAGTTTTGGAATGGGGTCAGACTAAAATTACGCCGCTGACTTTATCGTTTAGTCCGTTTAGCTAAAATTAACCGCTGACTTATTATAACTCTTTAGTCCGTTTACTCCGATTTGTCATTCCAAAACCTCGGACTGAAATAAGTCCAGTCCGTTTAATCTGGTAAAGGAAAAGGGCCTTAGTGTCTTCATAAATTATTATTAACTGGATTAGATTAACTTGATGATGTTCATAACTCAATATAGGAATAATTTTTTCTAAAAATTTTGCAAGTAAATCAGATAATACCGTTTAGTCTTTCTGCACAGTTTTATAAACGTTTGTCAATGTTATGATGAGTTATCGACGTTAATCTAGTTAGTCCAATCTAGTTAATATGAATTTATGAAAATACCTGAAGACAGTATTGATTACCAGCCATTGCTCACTTTAGTTTTCATTCGAATACCGAGTTTGAATAGTTTAAATGTAAGCTGTTTTCAAATTAATGTAGTACAAAGTTTTATGAAATTAACCCATTCCGGCTGTTCTGTTTCAGTTAGGTTCGGTAAAATACAAAATTACAAAGTGGTGTGATTTTGAATACCTAATATGACCAGAGTATATACATAATAAGATAACAGTCCTATTATGTACTCTTGCTAATGAGCATAATAGCAAATAAAACTACTCTAAAATCTAAATTATCAAAGGTCTTTGTCTATTTGTCCATTAATCTAGACACTAGAAATATATAATTATTTTTACTCTAGCAAAATCTAGAATTATAAAACTAATTGCTATTTATAATGCGTGTATGTGCACATAATTAGCTGCAATGTCTTCGAATTAAGCTAACGACTGATACATATTAGCATGGCAAAGTACTACTGGTCTGTACATATATTTGTATATACTTAGTTCGAAGATTAACTTATAAATTAATTACTTATAAATTAACTTATAAATACAGTATAGTACAATACTGTATAATGCATTCAGATTATATAACAACTATTTGATCACTATATACTGTTATACTTTAACTCTTATTTATATAGTAAGGCTAAGGCCCGGTTCATACTTGTCCTTGTCCCTGTCCCTAGCGTTTTGTCCCTAAGCGATTGAAGAAAAACTGAATAGCCAAATTAGCCGTTTTTTGCAGGACGATAGTTGAGGTCACTTCTAGAGCGCATACAAATAATTAGCTAAAACGCATTTGTCAATTTTTCACAGCAGCTCACCGAAATTTGTCCTTGTCCCTGTCCCTGTGTCCTTAAAGACAAGTATGAACCGGGCTTAAGGGTTAAGCATCACTTACAAAAGTTAATGTAATAGTTTAGAACAGCTTCTATTTAGTTTTTTCAAAAACTCTCACCTGAAAGTTCATTCTTGTGAATGTACTCGAGTCAAGCTTGTAGTTACAAGTTAATTAATGATTAATAAACGAAACTATTTTCTCAAATTACAACCTCCGAGCTTATATATTATATATACCGTCTCTAGGATATGGGTTTTCGCAGATAATCTTGGGCATCGTGTAACTTGCGCGTTAACGCTAGCCATTAAATACACCTCCTCGTGGGAATTTCATTTTAGATTAATATGGTCTGGAAGCTTTTGCTCCGGTTATTCAGGCGCAGGAATTTTTTAAGTGCCTTTAAAGTTGGTCGGAAAGACTTTAACACAGAGATACATATGCAACTTTAGCTCTGGTAATGCTTGTCAATTCACCATGACGTATGTAATTAGCATGTTGAGACTTTTTAGTGCGTAAGGCTAAGGCATCGTTCGGAACTTGCGTTAACACGGGTCTGGAATAGCAGGCCCTCTTTCACCTAGTTTTGTGACCCCGAAACACGCCCCCTTTATCTAGACTTGACCTATCGGTACAAGCCCCCCGCTTGCTGCGGACCAAAAATAAGGTGCCCCTGAAACTCAAAAGTTGCCTCTGTGGGCTGTGGAATGCTCCAAAAATGCACGAACATTTATAATTACAATAATTTCACGTTCTCTCGTCAAAGCTTTAAATTTACGCGTTTTTATGAGTTCAAACCTCCTGTCCTCAAGACTAAAGCGCTTCATGGCTCACATGGCCTTTATTTGACCAAAATGCTTTTAGAAAAAATTGAATATTGAAAACTGCAATTTACTACTAATTTGAAAACTGTAACTTTGTAATTCGACTCAAACCGGAGTGGGCAAAGGACAATGAATTTTTTTGAGGAAATTAAAATTTAAAAACCACAAGTTTCAGTGTTTCAGAGTAATGTGTAACAGCACACAAGCGGTCTCCTTTAGTTATGAGTCCGCGAAACCTTTTCTAGAGCTGGTCATATATTACCGACTTGTTGAAAATAATGGAGAAGAAACAGATGCATTTGTTTTGGAATTCAGAATATGTAATTTATTTACTTTGTGTAGTTAAATTTTTTTGAGTTTACAAATATATACTTGGGATGCACTGGTGCGATTCCACCACATAGGGATTTACTTACAAAATATGTTTTAAGGTGAATCAAACATAAACGTTTGTATTTGAGCTTTCATGTAGGCTATATAACTGTATTTCCAACAAATTGAATAAACGCTGTTGACGTCACTTATTGAATCCACTGGGAGAAACAAACTCATCTCATATGTTTTTGCCAATTACTTTTTTTAGCCACTGACCTTTCAAATTAAATTAATTCATTAAGCATGTAACATTGCCGGTAAAAAATTTAATTTGAAGTGAGCGTAGGATTAGTAAGTTTTTCACTGTTGAATACAGTTGTCCAGTTATGAAGTGAGACTCACAATAAATGCACAGAGAACATATTTTTGGTGCTGATTTAAAAAATCAATATAAGCTCATTTCCGGGTAATTTTTAAAATTAAAAAGTGACAATTGGCGCAGTTGAAAATTAATAGCAAAGTGGTTTTGCACAAGTTAGTGTTAATAATTAGAGGTAATTTACTGCGCAAGTTTAGTTTACCCATCGAGTCAATGGTGTGAAGAGGGCTATTATTTTACGTGTTTGAGTTTGACTCTCGTTCCAGTAGCTAAAAATGAGAAAAAATATTTCAGGTTTCATTCTCTCTGCAGAAGAAACTTGTAAAAACGGGTCATTGCAATCCTTAGTAATAATAAGTCAGTTGGTTGATTCCCTACAATTTAAATATTCTCCCTTTGTAAATTTTTGTGTGTGCATAAAGCATAATTACAACTATATATAGGATAAATTCATTTGGAATCATAAGGATTTAGACTGAATGAATGAACCTAGAAGTTTGAATACATTAGCTCGAATGTTGGGTTGTTGTTTTTGTTAGGTTATAAAAACGAAATTACAAAATCCGCTACCACTTTTTCTGATCAGTAGGCCATTGCCGTGTACATAATTTATTCTACTTTTTTCACCGCCCACATGGCTGAGATTAACCTAACTAGTAAAACAAACAACAGCAGCAGCAGCAACAACAACAACAACAACAACAACGAAAAACCCAGATATAAACCGCACAATCATGTTAGAAAGAAGCTAGAAGATCACCAAGCAAGCAGACGTACAGTATATATCAGTCAAAATGAAAAAAGCAAAATATTGTTGTCCCAGCATGCAAGCAGTTTCATGATAAAAATAGTGAGCGTATATATATATATAAAGGACGTTTGTTCAGAATGTTCACATTATTATTTATTATTACTAACTGTATATATTTTTGAACAAAAGTTTGTCACATTTAGGGTTAGGTTAATCCCCATGCTTCGAGGCTGAAATATTCGAAGCTATCTTCACAATGGAAAGTCAACAGCGCACTAAGCCTGTTGTGCCTTTTTTGATTCAAATTTTACAATAATTTTAAATACTTATGCAATAGAATATTTCTTCTGGAACTCAATATACCCAAAAATTAAACAGAACCATGATGATCGAATTGTATTTCAAGTTTCAGCTAGTAAAAATTAACGGTTACGTCGCAGATTCATACAATCAGTGTTCTGCTGCGTTTTGTGTTCTAACGCCAGAGCAAAAATCCCAATTCCAGCATCTTTTATGTAGCTACATAATATAACCTGCTCTTCTTATCACTGTCATGCGTGTGACAAAACTTAGATTAAACATCTGTCGGTACCAAGCTTTATGTGGACAGTAATAACACAAATATGAGATAGAGATACTGTATCAGAGTGTGTTTGAAAGACCGAAAACTTTGTTGAATGTTTTATGATCTTTTTCCCAAATCGCCGAAAACGGTTAAAGTGTGTTGTCTCAGTTTTGTGTAGAATGCCCTAGAGTACTCAATACATTGACGTATGAAAAAACTTGGGTAACTAGTTTAATATTACATAAAATAACTATTTAATTCGACCTGTGGTAATGTCACGATGCCAGGAAATAAATTATACTTTTTAATTAACAATATTGTATTTACAGGAAATATCATGCATTCCTGCGGCAGTGGTTAAAGTAAAGTAAATAATACACATTCACATTTCAATCATTGCAGAAAAACAGTTCAGTTACGACTGCTGCAGCCTTTTTTGTGAGTGTATTATGTATTTTTTATCCCCTCTAGCACTCGAAGCTTAACAGTAAATCCTTTTATTGTTTACATACATAACGTACATTGATAAAAGTAACAGTTTGGCAAAACAAACAGCTGATGAATGCGAAAAAAACTAGAAATCTTTTTGCAGTGCAACTTTTTAAAGCAGCTCAGTAAATTGCTCAAGTGTTTCAAAACGTCATGCCTAATGTGAAGACAGATTAATGAAACGTTGAAAAAGGCACGGTTTACACGGCAGAACTAAACTATACTAAAGAAAATAAAATATGGACGTTTATATAAGTTTTATAACTTTTATATAAGTTTACGGTTTAACGTAATGCTTACTCTTATCAGGTGATTCGTCACTGTTTTGAGCACCAAGGAATTGATTCTTACCTGTGTTTAAATGAAACCCTTGTTTTAAAATAGCTATTAACAGTTACTTAAAAACCATTGTTTTATAAAAAGCTTCCCAACGCTCAATGCAACTAACTATAATTACGTATATCTGCAGGCTGCAGCTTATTTGAAAGTATCCGCATGCGCATCGACATACATGACATCCCTTGAATATTTTTTACATGCAAGAAAATAACGTGCAGAAATTATATCTTAGGGCCTTTTCATAAATTTTTATTAAAACTTGACTAGATTAACTAGATTAACTTTATAACTCAACATATAATAAAGTAACAATCATAAAACTTTGCAAGCATATGCAGATGATACCTAAGGCTTAGTCATCTGCAAAGTTTTATAAACGATCGTCACTTGAGTTACTGAAATTAATTTAGTTAGTGTAATCCAGTTAATATAATTTAATATGAAAAGACCCTAAGTACAAAAGAAAAACACGACGCAACATTAGCAAACAAGTAAAAGAGTAAACGCAAACAGCATGCAAGTGTTTGCGGAAAAAGCAGGCAGAAAATTCTTACATATTGGCGAGAAGAAATCAAGTCCATTTTCGCGTCCATTGTCTATTGAAATGCTTTTACAGTAAATTTTATGATTGTACAGTAAGAGTAGGCTTTATCTTATGCTGGAATAGGTCACACAAACAGAAAAAAAGATAACTGATTAGTAATTTTTGTTTTATGATATAAATTATATAGAAGACTTGAAAAAATTTATCACAGCATCATTCGTGTATCATCATCATCTATTTCGTGTAAAGGCAAAAGAAAAATAGGCTGTCGGACATGATGATAACGGATGCAGAGAAATTAAGCATTTAAGTAGTTCTTGACCATTTAGATTATAAAATTATTTTTGAGGTGAATTCTTTGTTTTCTCCACGGAGGAGGTGTTAAAATGTATTGAGTCCTATTCCCTCTCGTGTTGAGAAACAAAATGTTAATCTCATATAAAGAATGACTATTGTCACTTTAGCATGAGTGGGACAGGAAAATTTAAAGCGATTAATAAATTGATTAGGTAATGAATTAAAGTTACATGCAATATTGCAATGTGAAATTATCGAAAATTATGAAATGAAATTTTTCTTCCAACCTTGCACAGATATGGCGGACTCGTTAAAAATGAGTAAAAGACTAAACATGTAAATAGCTGTGTAGCTGCCAGTGCCAAAGGAAAGCTTTGTTGGGTAAAATATCGAAGCATATATAAGTGTGTTATCGGTGACAACAAGACGATATTACATAGCAAGCACGCGTTGTTCGCGAAAACAAAGCAACTTCAGATAATTAATGACCAAATTTTCCAAAGTGCTGTAGTGTAAAACTGCTATTGTGTACTGCCAAATAAAGTCTGAGCGAAAATTGCTAGACTGTCAGCCAAAAGGAAACCTCTAACTCTATTCTAAAAGAACAAATTGGCACAACAAGAGTACAGCAGCTAGTCACGACACGACAGTCACGTCACCGTTTTGGCTCAGGGTTCAGCAATTTTCGGTCAGACCTGTGGCAGCCTGACAGTACTGAGAATGAATATTTATTAGTAGCCCATCCATGTCTCTGCTAGTAGGTGCATGTAAATCGGACAGAAAGGTCTTTGCGAATAAGAAAAGCCTTTTTGTGAAACACGCCAGTGCTGCTGTTTGCAGAATTAAGAAGACTGTTCACCGGCTTGTTTTAACAATTTTGAAGCGAAATATTAGTTTTTGGACTCTTCCGTGGGAATCTCTTACTGTTTTGTTCGCTACAGATTCCGGATAGCCCTGTTTATAGTTGACAGAAACAAGGACAAATTTCAAATGAATGTTGTGAGAAATCGACATAATCATTTGGCGTGAATTTTCGGAATGTCCATCAACTGGACTTGACCCAAGTTTTAGTCATGCAAAGAAAACTGCTAAAATTGATAGGACAATTGTTTGGGAATCGCTTAGGGGCATAACGGTAAGGACAAACATAGGGACAAGTATGAACCGGCTTAAGAATAGTTCTACACGGATCCGTGTATGACAAAGGACGCTCACGCACTAGGAAATCATCAACTAAAAATTCGCTTTGAGACTGTCAGAAACGCGACCAGACTGAGATAGTTCCGTCTATGAACTGAGCCGAGTTCAAAGTAGTTGTGTCTTAAATGCTCGAAAGTTGTTAAATAAATAATAAGCTACTTTAGTTAGTGACCTCATAAGGTCGGCATTAAGGTGGTCTTGTTACTGTAAGAATATCCATTGTTTTCATCAGGAATTCCTAATGTTTACAGAATAGACAGTCTTCACAGGCCTAAGGCACACTTTAGTTACGTCAGAATATCACCACAGACTTATAAACAACATGCGTAAACTGGTAAAAACCTGATTTGGTCGGATTTTATTTACAAAATTTAGCAGTTATATATCATACTGTAGATTGTGATAATCTGTGATGAGGTTTAGAATAGGTCAGATGGCGTAGAGGAATTTATATATATGAGCTTAAATGCTGCACGGTAGGTGTTTTTGTCATGCGGCTACATGTCAGATTTCAACATATAATAGCATGATAATTCAATTTATATATATTTTTTTGTAAAAAAAGTTTTTTAGACTTTTAAGGAAAAGTACAAGTCGACGCTTTTAGCTTATAAGAAAATGTATTTTCAAGATTAAAAAAATTCCCATCACGTTGCGGTTAAAAAGCAACCTGTGTTTATCACTGTATAATTGTTAAAATATTGGAAAAAAAGAGTCCTTGTTTTTTCTCATTGTACATACATACACTTGTGTCAGGCAGAAGGCCAAAAGAAAATGTCGTCTAATAAATACCTAGGGTCTGAGTTGAAACCGCGTGAACTTAGTGCCTAGATCCAAACATACTAATTATTCTTACAGTGGAAACTTGAACTTGTGCTATTTTTATTAGTATCTGGGCTTGTTCAAAGGAAGCGCTAAGGACGGTCATAATTATTCGGAGCAACCTTTTTGGAATTCCAGCCGACATACTTGGGTGGTCGGTCTAATCCTTTTGTGAATTGGTATATGTAGATACATAAGCAGTACTCGTGTTTACGTACACACAAAGTGTCATTGAAGTGTGAAAGTGGTAGTGTATTGAAAAATGCTTATGCAATCTATAAAGCACGGTATGAAAACAGTTATGATGATGAAACTGTAGTCCCATGACCATACGTTGGCAGCTAGTGAAATTCCCGGGGGCAAGGACCGCGGAGCAACTTTTCCAGCCGTTTTTGCTTCGTGAGCCGCCAATTTCGCTTCGCGAGCCACCGATTTTTGCCTCTCGTGAGCTACCTTCAAAACATCCCGGGGGGGGGGGGGGGTGAAACCCCCCCATGCCCATGTATGCCCATGATGACCTACCTCAAAATTGACCACACATTGCTGTGACGTGGTCAGCCTACAGTCTACAAGTCTGCGTAGTATTTGGCTTTACCAGAAAAACTATAAAGTGCTCCTGCACTTCGTCTGTCTATTGTGAACTTTAGCCGTTAATTACATTTGGTTCAGATTCAGTGTCGTAATTAATTTAACGAGAGAATAGACTGACATGTTGACTGTCAGTCAAGAGCGTTCCAGGACAAGTTCGAGCAGGTTCGATCGTGTAAACTGGCCTATATGAGTGGCACTGGCCAAATGGCACAAACTTGACTGTTGTCTGCACTGATTCTGAGAAAAAAACCAACACATAGCAGCTTGAGCTTTATATAATTAAATTAGATGTTACAATTCAAGTCTTAGAAGGAACTAATGAAATAAAGTTTTTAGTGTAAAGTCTAGGTAATGTAGTTTAAATTTTTTGAAACGGGTGTCGACAAAAAATAGCTGAGCAGCGCGCTAAAAGCCACCTGGTGGGAGCTACTTAAAACAACGTTACAAATGCGGTCCATGTGTGAAGAGCTCAAGGCGAACCCGAAAACCCTAAGAAAACTTGGAAACTCTCTCACAACATTTGTGACCTGTAAGGCTGTAACAAAATCCTGACTCTAGGCTTTTGAGGCATGACGGCCGTTAAAATTAGTGTTAGGAGCTAATAGAAAGGAGAAACTTGAGAAAACTTCCCAATAAGATTTCTACTAACTGAAAATGTTTTTTAGCGTTTTCAAGGCGACTTGTCCAAAATGAGTTCAGAGTGGCCTAACCTAGACTTGATAGATAAGAGGAAAAGTGACATTGTAATTCTTTAACTTGTCGTTTTTGAGCGCTTATCGTTGGTTTTTTCCCTGGTTTGGTCTCATAGTCTTGGACTTACTGTCACAAGGAATTACCTAATGAATAACTATGTACTATATTCTCTTCACACGTTTTTAAAAGCGGAAACTAGCAGACTTTCAAGATTCATAAGTTTCCATGTTTATCCGACCGTATATATACATATACACACACACACATATATATATATATATATATATATATATATATATATATATATATATATATATATATATATATATATATATATATATATATATATATATATATATATATATATATATATTAGTGATATATATATTTGAGCTGTTTTGATGATTGAACTTGCTTTTGTCATGTGACATACAACATGCCTTTGAGTGAATTTTCTGAAAGTTCCCTTTCGGCATAATGGATAGAAAAATTACAGATTAATAAAGCATTAAGACAAAATTAGCTTTACGCGTATTGGTTTTTTACGCGCACAATGTCAAGTTTGAATTCGTCTTCAACACAATTAGCACGCTCTTCAGACAGTTTACAGCATATGTACTTTATCGAAAATTGTGTGTTCGTGCTTAGGTTAGTGTGAACTTTTTCGCGAAGTTGCACAGTTTTTTCGACAAACTCACAAACTTTTGAAAGAAATACCATTTTCACTCACTTTTTTGCTCACTCAGATTTAGATTTTCTGGACCGTCCCCCTATTTTTTTGGGATGGAGAGTGCAATTTTTTGTACTTGTATATATGTGCATAATGCATACCCACACACTGACAAATACAATTATTTTTCAACAAAATTTTTTGGTGTAAAAATTGGAAAGCAAACTAATGTGAAATTTGATGAAACGATGTTCTCATAAGTTCAGCTTCTGTCCATACCTTACAGTATGGTTCGATATGACCATTATAGAACAGGTAGAAATAAATAGTATATATGTATGTACATTTTTGTCAAAAAAGCACCATATACTTATGAGCATATAGTAAGATATAGTGACTTGATGGATAGACCGAAAGTAGGGACTTCACTAACTTGCATTCAATTCGCAGTGATTGTAAAGCAGAGTTGGATTGACTGCAATAATGTTGTTGGGGCATCAAAGAATATATTATTTTAATTATATACGAGTTATTATGTAGTTGTTGAGACAGAAATGAGTTTCATCAAAAATCCTCAGCAAAATTTGTAAGACAGAACTGCGCATAAGAATTCATACAACGGGAAAATCTAATTATCTAAAGTGTCATTTGCTAACCAATTTAAATGCTAGTCATTCTATTTTCATTCTGTGGTGTCTGTGAATTCCTCGTGGGCTGTTTCAAAATTAGTAGCATTCGTTGAAGAGCAGGGCTAGAGGCTGATATAATTTTTTGACATATTTTCAGTTTTCTTCGGCAAAACAGTCATGTAATAGTGGGGCCTGTTAAGAATTATCGCATGAAGAAAAAATCAGAGATTTTATTTTCGGAACATGTTATGAGATCTTGTTGAAAGGCAGTATTTTCATTTTTAACGACATTGTGAATATAACTATCGCTTCTGACTTTAATACGTGCATACATAATGAGGATACTATATATGGCATTTCACGGAATGAAACCGTGTCTAGACTCCACTCTTTTATTACACTAAAAGCTGACTTACAGTTACAAACCATGATGGGTTGGTGAACCGTAGAAATTTTGCCAAAATCATCAAATGAATTCTATTGATAATAGTACGTAGTATATATATTACCCGTAGTTTTCTCTTTATGTACTGGGAGTGATGTTGGATGTTCGAGGAGTGTCTTCCCTTGTTAAAAAGACATAAACAGTTAAACGTAAACTTAAACACTTACGTTTATGTTACAAGTGGAAATCCTATTGCTATATACCACCTATCGAACATGCAATCAATGTAATGTATAGACCGATCCTACAATGGTAAGCAAGGCAGTGTGGATCACAGCATGCAAGCACAGGCATTACAATATTTTCAATCACAACAAAGCCGAACGGAGAAAGCATCCGCGCATGCATAACTAAACTTTTTCAATAACTCCAAAACTTACGTAGCTGTGGATAAATAAATGGTGACGCCATTTTCAGATAAAACTAAGATGCTCTCTAAAGCGAGGTCTAAGCTTTAGTTGGAGTCTCATTAAGTAGAAATTAGTTGAATTTTCACTTGAGTTAATAGACGCAATCCAGGTGACATCTGAAAATATGAGCTAGCTTACCTCAGTTGAGTCGTACGCTACCTCAATAAAGTATGGCTAGCAGTGATTACCTACACACGTCTGGCTGTTGAATTATTCACCAAGCCATACTTAACATTATCCCACAGTCGATTACTTAAGAAATAGAATAATTATATATCAGTTTAGCATGAAGTAGACCTGTTATTTACTGTTTTTCGTCAAAACGATTCTACAAAACTTGGTAAACCTTGAACTTAAGCTTTTCACAAACCTCTGCTCTGCTGCACAAAACTAGTATCCTCAAAAATTACATAACACTCACTAGTAGCCTCAAAAACTAAGCATATTTTTCAGAGGCTAGTAAGTGTATTATTGCTTTTTCCGGAAAAAACGTGGATAACGAAAAAGTAAAGTGTGTTTCAGTGATTGACTCCAGCTAGCACAACAGATGTATGTATTCTTGACGAATGGCATGAGAGGGCACATTATAACACCTTAGCTGTGACACTTCATTAACATTAATGGCACTATTTATTTTTTACGTTCAAATTTTAAACTATAGTTTATATTTATGATGGAAAATTTACTTGCAAAATTTTATGGATTCAAGTTAATCCTGTCCTGAATTTTTAAGTTAATCTACCGGATCTAATCCAGTTTTAATGAAAGTCCCTATGTGAAATTATGTAATTGCATAAATAATAAACAACAACAAAATAATTAGGATTCACTTACACGATAAGTCAACTAACATGGTCTTGATTTACATTTCACTTCATATTTATACTGTATCATTTCATTGCTGTTGCTTTACGATAAATTGCAGCACACAATTTGATAAAATAACGCAGTAAACTAGTCTTAATTAAAGTCTAGTACTTAAGTTATTTAATACTCTAGTAAACTAGTACTTTATTTTTCACACTAAACCAAAACTATGTTACAGATATTTGAAAAGAAAAAAGCTGTTACAGTCCGGAGTTATCTATATATGATGGAGGTTTCTATAAAATTGCCAGTATAATCGGGCAGTGTCGTGACAAAACTTGACACTTAGCCTGACAATGTCCTCCTAATTTTTTAGCTAGACGTACATATATAAGCTATTTTATGTTTAGATTTTTTGTCAAACTTGAGATCCGGCAAAAAAATTGGGTTTCAGAGTAAGACCGGATTCACACTGGCACTCGCACAAGCACAAGCACATGCACAACGCGTAGACGTTCCCCCTAAAACCACCCCTTCTCGTTTGCACAACGCGTAGACGTTCCCCCTAAAACCACCCCTTCTCGTTTGCACAACGCGTAGACGTTCCCCCTAAAACCACCCCTTCTCGTTTAATTTTGCGCCAGTTATGCATACACCCAAACTGACTGCTGCAAAATCTCTACGCTGATTGGCTGTTTCAATCTGCGATTGGTAAAAAATTGCTTGGCAAAAAACTGATTGTGCCAAAAATAAAATTTTTGAACAAGCGTTGTGCTTGTGCTTGTGCAGAATTTTCTGCAGTGTGAACCGGCTGTGCTTGTGCCTGTGCTTGTCCTTGTGTTTGTACAAGTGTCAGTGTGAACCCGGCCAAATACCCAATTCTTTTCACGAATGAAAAATTAGAGTACATCTAGTACATACATAAGTAGACTGGGAGAGTTGAAATTTGCGAAGAATTACATACACTGTCGTCTTGGTGTCCACAACCACTGCTACCTAGTTGTAGCTCTTTCCCTTCGCCAACTTGGTAGTAGAGCTCGCAGTCGGGTCGGGATCGGGGTGGGTCTGCTCGGCTCATGTCGGGTTGAGTTTTCCTGACCCGCATGTTGATCGGGTCAGTTCGGGTCAAAACTTTTGGGTATAAATCTCAATTTTGACGTTGACTATTTACTTTTGACTTTTGCCATTTTGACCTAAGCTAATGGACTCGTGGTAGAATGACTAGTAGACTGGAGATTCGCGGAACCTATCACCTGTATATATATATACATACATATTACATGTCACTAAAAACTGATAACAAAAAATTGACTAGAAAATTGTGTGCTTGAGAGTTGAGAGATACTGAGAGTTGTATAGCAGGTTGACGAGAAGTCGGGTCAGGTCGGGTCGAACCTCGACCTGTTGCGAACTCTACTTGGTAGTTGCGTTCCACAGCGGCAACCAAGAAAAGACCCAAACGGGTATGTGCACGTGAAATGACACTAGCTTGCTTGTGGGCGGAGCCAAATCTGACTGGACAATGGCTTTGTTAAACGGTCCGGTTTAAAAACGTTCTAATTTAGAACGTGCCTGTTGCGGGATTCAAACTGCTTCTGATTCTCATTCCGTCTTTTACAGTGCCCATTAGCTGCCGGACCAGTTTTGCTACTAGTACAAAATTCCCAACACTACTAGTACCCATTTGGAAACGTTCCTATTTGGGAGCTTTTGTGGCCGCTAATGTGCAACACATCCGTGCTGATATTCAGACCGACAAAGTTTTCAATTGATTCTGTTCTATTCCATCGTCGTGGTTTAGGTTTGGGCTGATTTTAACCCTTTCATACCTGGAGGGGCCATATGGCACCAACGATATGAGTATCCTATCTGGGTCTATAAAACTTGGCTAATTAGTTGTGGTTAGCTAATCCTCAAACCTTATTTTTACCAATTGTAGATCTTTTATTTCGCCGCCAAATTTTACTTCTCCGCCATACGACCAAACTTCTTTCTTCCTTCAACAATGTGCAATTTACTTTTTTCATCCTAAAAAGTTGTATTTTTTATGGCTACATTATTGAGTAGCTAAATCGAAACCCCGGCATTTCGGCTTTTTGTACATCAAATTTACAGCAGGATATTGTACGTTTATTTCTAGCATTTAACTATGGCAAGCGCACGGTTGCTGTATTAATACTCTAGGGTGAGGTACATTATGCCTGAGCGATGGCAAAAAATGTTCACAAATTTTTAACTTTTAGCGCTTATAAGTTATAACTAAAAAACGGTGCGTCCCAGACCTCTATGTCGAATTACGTTTGTTTATTCACTCATTTATTCTCTCTGTCGAATGGGGGCGGGTTTTGCCCCTCTCTCTACGACACACACAGCTCGAGCTATGGCCGAAATAGGAGAGGGTGTCAGAGTCCGGCCCTGCCGACACAGATGACGTTCCGGCATCTGAAAGGATTAAACCTTTCGACGTTGTTTTATCCGAAATGTATTTTTCTTCCAACTAAAATGAGAATGAGTAATTTTTATTCATTGGTACGGCTATAATATCGTCAATTAGAAAAAGGGCTAACAAGAATCTTAAACTCATTCTTTTTATCACGTAATCATAAAAATTGCATTTTAAAATGTCTGTTATAAACTACAAAAATAAAGAGCGTGTCAAGCTTACTTGTGATAAAATCAGCCAGTCAAAGTCTGTATGAGACATAGTGAAGAGCCTTATTTATGGCTTTTAACAAAAAAATGACCAACAGACATTTTTTGGCTTTTTTACTGGAGAATAAGACGAAAACGCAAACTCAACGCCTGAATGTGCAGTACATAGTCTAGTGGTAATCAGACAGAAACTATGTAGCTAATAGTGTATGTAGCCTAGTTGAACAGAAAGAGCGAATAAAAAATGATGAACTCTATAATTGAACTAAATTCGAAAACAATACACGATTGGAAATTTTTCAAATGGGTCAAATTTTATTACGGTAATTTTAATTTTAATCATGAGTCTAAAACGTGATTAAAAAAGTGTAAATTACTGTTGTGATATGTAGTTGTTGCCACTTGCCACTAGGAAACATAGTACAATCAAAATACAAAATACATACAAAGAAACAAAAAACAAGTAGACGTCAAAAACAATTCAGAATACCTGAGCGCGAGGCTGTTTAGTATTCATCGTATTAATTATATTGATAATTATATATGTACAGTTCCGCTCAAAAGTCCCTTCCTGTCTGCGAAGTCAGATCAATGACTTTCTGACTTCGCAGTCACAGTCACAGTTACATGTAAACTGAAAGTTGTTGCTGTTTTGAAGTCGTAACTTCAGCCATGTGAACGGCTGATTTATTAACGTTGATGACTGCACTGAGCGCAGTCAGTGCAGTCAGCTTGTGACTGCAGTCAATGCAAGCTAACTGCAGTCCCCATAACGGATACAGCATGTGGATACTTTGCTAATACATTTAGCTATTAATAATAATAATAATAATTTATTAACGTCACAGAACTATTAATTAACTATTAACTAAGCTATTAATTGTTGAATATTATTAATGACTTAAATTATTGCTATTGATTATTGCACTGGAAATAATCAATACTTTGGTTTACCAACTTGAACCTTCGTCAAATTGTCATTAGGAGTGACTAGTAATTCAATAATTCAAGTACGTACCATTTATATTTATGTCACCCGTTCCTACGTAAGCAAATGTTAAAAGTTAGATTTGAAACCACTTTTAGCAACCTTCCATATGAACTTGTATTGTTATGAACTTTTGTAAATTTAGTTTTTATCTACCTAAAATAGCTTCAAAATAATTATAATTGATAAAGTTCTATCTGTTACTAGTTCTTGTGTAAAATAAAAATCTAACTTGACATTGACAATCAAGCTATAGGAAACGTCGTAAAATGAAACCAGAAACAAAAATTAATGTTGAATAAATTGGTTTGAAAGACCGAAACGAAACCAAAACCAAGATGAAATATGCAAACACCAAAAGCTGTGACAAGAACATATAGGATTACAAAGACTTGAAAACCACAGCAACTGAAGCCTACTATGAAGGCTAAACTTACTTTTTATTAATGACACTAAGCCCAATTCGCCCTAAATTTGGGTAGCATATGCCTAATTCGCCTAACCAAATATAACACGAAAGAAACTTACTTTGTGCTGCTTTAACCGTTGAAGAGCTTTACTGCAAACTCAAATCCGTAGCAGTAGCCGTAATGTAACTTCAAAGCGGGTTGGCATCCGATTTTTATCATACCAAGAAGGTAATCAAAGAAATTGTTACTACTAAGGAAAAAATTAAAGAACAAATTAGCTTGATGACAATGCCACCAGCGTAGTTGCTACCCTGATTGCTTGCCAAATCTTAAAAGTGGCGTTTTGTTATGCTTTTATGTAATTTAAATTTAAAGTTATAAAATAATAATTAATAGCTAGGTATAATGGTTAATAGCTAAATGTATTAGCAAAGTATCCACATGCTGTATCCGTTATGGGGACTGCAGTTAGCTTGCATTGACTGCAGTCACAAGCTAGCTCACCTACTGCGCTCAGTGCAGTCATCAACTATAAATCAGCCGTTCACATGCCACACACAAGCTCCAAACAACAACAACACAGCTCAACATACAACCGCAACATAACCATGAATACTACAATATCACAAAACGCACACCCCCCAAGAAAACGACCTTCACCAAACTACTTACTACTAAGTTATAAACTAAACAAATACTTTTGCATGCGATATAGCAATCGAAAATCATATACACCAAGTGAACTTTATGAGCATACATAAATAGCTACATAGCAATAAGATCAATATTAATTTCAAACAACGAACGCAAAAAAGAAGAAATATCATGAAACACAACACCACGTAATTTCCACCAATATTTATTAATATTCATTATATAATGACTAATATATAATAGACAAAGATGTATCAGTTCATAAAAAGCCACCAATTTTACTCTGCAATCCATCTTGTTTCTCCTGTTTGTTATTTCTTACCTTTAAACATTGAGCAGTCTTCACAATACCCCCCACCCCATTATCCCAACCTTTTCTAGTCTTACCTATTCTCTATTGAAGTATTACATATACATCACTAGAAATTACAAATATTGTTGTTGTTTTGTATTTTATAAATTTTGACCTTGTTTACTTGTATAAATCCTTAGAACTTTTATTATAAACGCAACGACATAACCCAATTTTCCAATTAAATCCGTTTAAATGTCCTACTTACCAGCCCATTAACAAAAGAGACGCGAAAACCCTCAATTTCACTGTTAATCTCCCTTAGATTCTAAAACGTTTAGATTAAAAAGCCAAGAAAGCAGCCAATAATGAACTGTATGAACTTTATCTGTTTTTTTTTTATAAAGAAGTCATGCAAAACATGCTGTAATGTATAGTTAATAGTTTACTAGCCTGAAAAGACTTTAAAACAGAAAATATAGAAACTGTTAGTCCTTTGTAAAATGCAATAACGCTAGTCATTTTACTAGCAGTAATAGAATTTGAACAATACGCAGCATTTCAGTACAACTTGTATCATCTGAATGACTGATGTAGACATATGTCTTTACTTGATTTATTTTCTTCAGTAAGAATTTAAATAAGCTTGAGAAACAATAAATTACTCACAGACAAGAAGCACATTATATAAGTAACCCCACCAGAAATTCCACCTTTACCTCCATCATTTAATAAATTCTATAGCAGAAAATTTTTCACTTGAATCCCTGTTAGCTAGAATAAAAGCAGAATAAAGTTTTACAACTAACAAGAAGCGTGGGGGGTATTGCTCCCCGCCCAACCCGACCTCGCTCCCCCCAGAATGTTTTGAAGGTAGAAAATCGACGGACCAGGAACAAAATCAGTGCCCCAGGAGTAAAATTGGTGGCTTTTTATGGACTGCATACATACTTTGTCTATTATATATTCAGTACATTATATAATGAATATTAATGATGTTCGTGGGACAAATTAACGTGGTGTATAAGATTCCATCCATGATATTTCTTCACGTTTTTCAGCGCGTTGACGTTGTTTGAAATTAATATTAAAATATCTTCTGACTAATGTACCAGCCCTGTTATGTACTAGTTACCATAAAGTTACAAACTTGGTGTAACATGATTTTCAATTAACTATATCGCAATGCAAAAGTATATAATTGTTTAGTATTATGACTTTAGTAGTACAGTACCGCTCAAAAGTCCCTTCCTGACTGCGAAGTCAGAATCAATGACTTTCTGACTTCGCAGTCACAGTCACAGTTATATGTAAACTGAAAGTTGTTGCTGTTTTGAAGTCGTAACGTCAGCCATGTGAACGGCTGATTTATTAACGTTGATGACTGCACTGAGCGCAGTCAGTGCAGTCAGCTTGTGACTGCAGTCAATGCAAGCTAACTGCAGTCCCCATAACGGATACAGCATGTGGATACTTTGCTAATACATTTAGCTATTAACCATTATACCTAGCTATTAATTATTATTTATAACTTTAAATTTAAATTACATAAACATAACAAAACGCCACTTTTAAGATTTGGAAGCAATCAGGGTAACAACTACGCTGGTGGCATTGTCATCAAGCTAATTTGTTCTTTAATTTTTCCTTAGTAGTAACAATTTCTTTGATTACCTTCTTGGTATGATAAAAATCGGATGCCAACCCGCTTTGAAGTTACATTACGGCTACTGCTACGGATTTGAGTTTGCAGTAAAGCTCTTCAACGGTTCAGTAAAGCAGCAGCAAAGTAAGTTTCTTTCGTGTTATATTTGGGTTAGGCGAATTAGGCATATGCTACCCAAATTTAGGGCGAATTGGGGCTTAGTGTGCATTAATAAAAAGTAAGTTTAGCCTTCATAGTAGGCTTCAGTTGCTGTGGGTTTTCAAGTCTTTGTAATCCTATATGTTCTTGTCACAGCTTTTGGTGTTTGCATATTTCATCTTGGTTTTGGTTTCGTTTCGGTCTTTGCAAACCAATTTTATTCAACATTAATTTTTGTTTCTGGTTTCATTTTACGACGTTTCCTATAGCTTGATTGTCAATGTCAAGTTAGATTTTTATTTTACACAAGAACTAGTAACAGATAGAACTTTATCAATTATAATTATTTTGAAGCTATTTTAGGTAGATAAAAACTAAATTTACAAAAGTTCATAACAATACAAGTTCATATGGAAGGTTGCTAAAAGTGGTTTCAAATCTAACTTTTAACATTTGCTTACGTAGGAACGGGTGACATAAATATAAATGGTACGTACTTGAATTATTGAATTACTAGTCACTCCTAATGACAATTTGACGAAGGTTCAAGTTGGTAAACCAAAGTATTGATTATTCCAGTGCAATAATCAATAGCAATAATTTAAGTCATTAATAATATTCAACAATTAATAGCTTAGTTAATAGTTAATTAATAGTTCTGTGACGTTAATAAATTATTATTATTATTATTAATAGCTAAATGTATTAGCAAAGTATCCACATGCTGTATCCGTTATGGGGACTGCAGTTAGCTTGCATTGACTGCAGTCACAAGCTGACTGCACTGACTGCGCTCAGTGCAGTCATCAACGTTAATAAATCAGCCGTTCACATGGCTGACGTTACGACTTCAAAACAGCAACAACTTTCAGTTTACATATAACTGTGACTGTGACTGCGAAGTCAGAAAGTCATTGATTCTGACTTCGCAGTCAGGAAGGGACTTTTGAGCGGTACTGTACATATATAATTTGCAATATAATTAATACGATGTTTACTAAACAGCCTCGCGCTCAGGTATTCTGAAATGTTTTTGACGTCTACTTGTTTTTTGTTTCTTTGTCTGTATTTTGTATTTTGATTGTACTCTGTTTCCTAGTGGCAAGTGGCAACAACTACATATCACAACAGTAATTTACACTTTTTTAATCACGTTTTAGCATGATTAAAATTAAACTTCCCGTAATAAAATTTGACCCATTTGAAAAATTTCCAATCGTGTATTGTTTTCAAATTTAGTTCAATTCTTGAGCTTCATTCATTTTTTATTCGCGCTTTCTGTTCAACTAGGCTACATACACTGCTGCATAGTTTCTGTCTGATTACCACTAGACTATGTACTGCACATTCAGGCGTTGAGTTTGCGTTTTCGTCTTATTCTCCAGTAAAAAAGCCAAAAAATGTCTGTTGGTCATTTTTTTGTTAAAAGCCATAAAATTTATGAGGCTCTTCACTATGTCTCATACAGACTTTGACTGGCTGATTTTATCACAAGTAAGCTTGACACGCTCTTTCTCTAGTTATGACCAGGACATTTTAGAATGCAATTTTTATGATTACGTGATAATAATAAAAAGAATGAGTTTAAGATTCTTGTTAGCCCTTTTTCTAATTGACGATATTATAGCCGATATGATTAGAATTGCGCCTTACCAGATGAAATAGAATTACTCATTCTCATTTTAGTTGGAAGGAAGGATACATTTCGGATAAAACGACGTCGAAGGGTTTAACCCTTTCATGCCGGGACGTCCTCTGTCTAGGCAGCCGGACTCTGACACCCTCTAGTTTTTCGGCCATAGCTCGAGCTATGTGTGTCGTAGAGAGATGGCAATACCGCCATTCGACAGAGAAATAAATGGTGAACAAAACATAATCAGTCGATGAAGGGTTTAGGACGCACCGCTTTTGAGTTATAAGCGCTCAAAGTTGAAAGTTTGTAAAAATTTTGCGTCATCGCTCAGGCATAATATGTACCTCACCCTAGAGTATTAACATAGCAACAGTGCGCCTGCCGTAGTTGAATGCCGGAAATAAACTACAATATCCGCTGTATTAGATACACAAAAAGCCGACTGCCGGGGTTTCGATTTATTATCATAATGTGGCCATAAAGAAAAGACTACTTTTGCGATGAAAAAAAGTCAAATTTTCACATTGCTCAACTAAACATAGGTTTTGCTGTACGGCAGTAGGACTAAAATTTGGCCGCTAAATACAAAAATCTACGATTGGTAAATAAAAGGTTTTGAGGATTAGTTGACCACAACTAACCAGCCAAGTTTACTGACCCAAATAGGGTACTCATAGCGTTGGTGCCATATGGCCCCTCCAGGCATGAAAGGGTTAAAATCAGCCCAAACCTAAACCACGACGATGGAATAGAACAGAATCAATTGAAAACTTTGTCGGTCTGAATATCAGCACGGATGTGTTGCACATTAGCGGCCACAAAAGCTCCCAAATAGGAACGTTTCCAAATGGGTACTAGTAGTGTTGGGAATTTTGTACTAGTAGCAAAACTGGTCCGGCAGCTAATGGGCACTGTAAAAGACGGAATGAGAATCAGAAGCAGTTTGAATCCCGCAACAGGCACGTTCTAAATTAGAACGTTTTTAAACCGGACCGTTTAACAAAGTCATTGTCCAGTCAGATTTGGCTCCGCCCACAAGCAAGCTAGTGTAATTTCACGTGGACATACCCGTTTGGGTCTTTTCTTGGCTGCCGCTGTGGAACGCAACTACCAAGTAGAGTTCGCAACAGGTCGAGGTTCGACCCGACCTGACCCGACTTCTCGTCAACCTGCTATACAACTCTCAGTATCTCTCAACTCTCAAACACACAATTTTCTAGTCAATTTTTTGTTATCAGTTTTTAGTGACATGTAATATGCATGTATATATACAGGTGATAGGTTCCGCGAATCTCCAGTCTACTAGTCATTCTACCACGAGTCCATTAGCTTAGGTCAAAATGGCAAAACGTCAAAACGTCAAACGTCAACGTCAAAATTGAGAATTTATACCCAAAAGTTTTGACCCGAACTGACCCGATCAACATGCGGGTCAGGAAAGCTCAACCCGACATGAGCCGAGCAGACCCAACCCGATCCCGACCCGACTGCGAGCTCTACTACCAAGTTGGCGAAGGGAAAGAGCTACAACTAGGTAGCAGTGGTTGTGGACACCAAGACGACAGTGTATGTAATTCTTCGCAAATTTCAACTCTCCCAGTCTACTTATGTATGTACTAGATGTACTCTAATTTTTCATTCGTGAAAAGAATTGGGTATTTGGCCGGGTTCACACTGACACTTGTACAAACACAAGGACAAGCACAGGCACAAGCACAGCCGGTTCACACTGCAGAAAATTCTGCACAAGCACAAGCACAACGCTTGTTCAAAAATTTTATTTTTGGCACAATCAGTTTTTTGCCAAGCAATTTTTTACCAATCGCAGATTGGCACAGCCAATCAGCGTAGAGATTTTGCAGCAGTCAGTTTGGGTGTATGCATAACTGGCGCAAAATTAAACGAGAAGGGGTGGTTTTAGGGGGAACGTCTACGCGTTGTGCAAACGAGAAGGGGTGGTTTTAGGGGGAACGTCTACGCGTTGTGCAAACGAGAAGGGGTGGTTTTAGGGGGAACGTCTACGCGTTGTGCATGCGCTTGTGCTTGTGCGAGTGCCAGTGTGAATCCGGTCTTACTCTGAAACCCAATTTTTTTGCCGGATCTCAAGTTTGACAAAAAATCTAAACATAAAATAGCTTATATATGTACGTCTAGCTAAAAAATTAGGAGGACATTGTCAGGCTAAGTGTCAAGTTTTGTCACGACACTGCCCGATTATACTGGCAATTTCATAGAAACCTCCATCATATATAGATAACTCCGGACTGTAACAGCTTTTTTCTTTTCAAATATCTGTAACATAGTTTTGGTTTAGTGTGAAAAATAAAGTACTAGTTTACTAGAGTATTAAATAACTTAAGTACTAGACTTTAATTAAGACTAGTTTACTGCGTTATTTTATCAAATTGTGTGCTGCAATTTATCGTAAAGCAACAGCAATGAAATGATACAGTATAAATATGAAGTGAAATGTAAATCAAGACCATGTTAGTTGACTTATCGTGTAAGTGAATCCTAATTATTTTGTTGTTGTTTTTTATTTATGCAATTACATAATATCACAAAGGGACTTTCATTAAAACTGGATTAGATCCGGTAGATTAACTTAAAAATTCAGGACAAGATTAACTTGAATCCATAAAATTTTGCAAGCAAATTTTCCACCATACATATAAACTATAGTTTAAAATTTGAACGTAAAAAATAAATAGTGCCATTAATGTTAATGAAGTGTCACAGCTAAGGTGTTATAATGTGCCCTCTCATGCCATTCGTCAAGAATACATACATCTGTTGTGCTAGCCGGAGTCAATCACTGAAACACACTTTACTTTTTCGTTATCCACGTTTTTTTCGGAAAAAGCAATAATACACTTACTAGCCTCTGAAAAATATGCTTAGTTTTTGAGGCTACTAGTGAGTGTTATGTAATTTTTGAGGATACTAGTTTTGTGCAGCAGAGCAGAGGTTTGTGAAAAGCTTAAGTTCAAGGTTTACCAAGTTTTGTAGAATCGTTTTGACGAAAAACAGTAAATAACAGGTCTACTTCATGCTAAACTGATATATAATTATTCTATTTCTTAAGTAATCGACTGTGGGATAATGTTAAGTATGGCTTGGTGAATAATTCAACAGCCAGACGTGTGTAGGTAATCACTGCTAGCCATACTTTATTGAGGTAGCGTACGACTCAACTGAGGTAAGCTAGCTCATATTTTCAGATGTCACCTGGATTGCGTCTATTAACTCAAGTGAAAATTCAACTAATTTCTACTTAATGAGACTCCAACTAAAGCTTAGACCTCGCTTTAGAGAGCATCTTAGTTTTATCTGAAAATGGCGTCACCATTTATTTATCCACAGCTACGTAAGTTTTGGAGTTATTGAAAAAGTTTAGTTATGCATGCGCGGATGCTTTCTCCGTTCGGCTTTGTTGTGATTGAAAATATTGTAATGCCTGTGCTTGCATGCTGTGATCCACACTGCCTTGCTTACCATTGTAGGATCGGTCTATACATTACATTGATTGCATGTTCGATAGGTGGTATATAGCAGATTTCCACTTGTAACATAAACGTAAGTGTTTAAGTTTACGTTTAACTGTTTATGTCTTTTTAACAAGGGAAGACACTCCTCGAACATCCAACATCACTCCCAGTACATAAAGAGAAAACTACGGGTAATATATATACTACGTACTATTATCAATAGAATTCATTTGATGATTTTGGCAAAATTTCTACGGTTCACCAACCCATCATGGTTTGTAACTGTAAGTCAGCTTTTAGTGTAATAAAAGAGTGGAGTCTAGACACGGTTTCATTCCGTGAAATGCCATATATAGTATCCTCATTATGTATGCACGTATTAAAGTCAGAAGCGATAGTTATATTCACAATGTCGTTAAAAATGAAAATACTGCCTTTCAACAAGATCTCATAACATGTTCCGAAAATAAAATCTCTGATTTTTTCTTCATGCGATAATTCTTAACAGGCCCCACTATTACATGACTGTTTTGCCGAAGAAAACTGAAAATATGTCAAAAAATTATATCAGCCTCTAGCCCTGCTCTTCAACGAATGCTACTAATTTTGAAACAGCCCACGAGGAATTCACAGACACCACAGAATGAAAGAGGAATGACAGGAATTAAAATTGGTAGCCAAATACACCTTAAAAAATTAGATTTTCCCGTTGTATGAATTGTTATGCGCAGTTCTGTCTTACAAATTTTGCTGAGGATTTTTGATGAAACTCATTTCTGTCTCAACAATTACATAATAACTCGTATATAATTAAAAAAATATATTCTTTGATGCCCCAACAACATTATTGCAGTCAATCCAACTCTGCTTTACAATCACTGCGAATTGAATGCAAGTCATATGAAGTCCCTACTTTCGGTCTATCCATCAAGTCACTATATCTTACTATATGCTCATAAGTATCTGGTGCTTTTTTGACAAAAATGTACATACATATATACTATTTATTTCTACCTGTTCTATAATGGTCATATCGAACCATACTGTAAGGTATGGACAGAAGCTGAACTTATGAGAACATCGTTTCATCAAATTTCACATTAATTTGGTTTCCAATTTTTACACCAAAAAATTTTGTTGAGACAGAAATGAGTTCATCAAAAATCCTCAGCAAAATTTGCAAAGCAGAACTGCGCATAAGAATTCATACAACGGGAAAATCTAATTATCTAAAGTGTCATTTGCTAACCATATTTTAAATGCTAGTCATCTTTCTATTTTCATTCTGTGGTGTCTGTGAATTCCTCGTGGGCTGTTTCAAAATTAGTAGCATTCGTTGAAGAGCAGGGCTAGAGGCTGATATAATTTTTTGACATATTTTCAGTTTTCTTCGGCAAAACAGTCATGTAATAGTGGGGCCTGTTAGGAATTATCGCATGAAGAAAAAATCAGAGATTTTATTTTCGGAACATGTTATGAGATCTTGTTGAAAGGCAGTATTTTCACGTTTAACAACATTGTGAATATAACTATCGCTTCTGACTTTAATACGTGCATACATAATGAGGATACTATATATGGCATTTCACGGAATGAAACTATGTATAGACTCCACTCTTTTATTACACTAAAAGCTGACTTACAGTTACAAACCATGATGGGTTGGTGAACCCGTTAGAAATTTTTGCCAAAATCATCAAATGAATTCTATTGATAATAGTACGTAGTATATATATTACCCGTAGTTTTCTCTTTATGTACTGGGAGTGATGTTGGATGTTAGAAGATTGTCTTTCCCTTGTTAAAAAGACATAAACAGTTAAACGTCTACAAAAACACTTACGTTTATGTTACAAGAGCAATA